>JAJOZX010001263.1:162500-222500 GCA_023014485.1 Bathynomus jamesi
TCTACATATATGAAGACAGTTGAACACGTGAATTACGTACAACATTGGACAAAACCAAAGAAAGTCTAATAGTGTAAAAAAAACTTGCCTACGAGATTTATCTCTTCATATATATAGTATATATATATATATATATATATTACATATATGAAATAGCTGGCAGTTTCCTAATTCCTATTTAATAAATTATTATTATTATTATTATTATTATTATTATTATTAGACTTGAAGTAATTGTATATTAATAAGTAAATCTGTGATCATATACAAATCTAATTCATGTGGAACTGATCAGAAAGCGTTTATATAAGTTTACCTTAAGTGTACCTTCATTATTATTTATTTCTAAACCTATGTCTATACCGCCTTGAAAATCTTTACTTATAGCTATACCATTACACTATCCCTACAATATTTATCGCATTTGAACTTAATTTTAACCCGGTAAAAGCTGTTGACGGAGACTTTAGAGGAACAAATTCAATCGGCAAAATGTCGACCTGAATAATTTCGACTTGCATAACATCGACTTCCATGAGGTCGACACCAAAAGTTCACAATATGCATAAGGTCCGAATGGTTCGACATACAAAATCCATGCGGCGTGTTCATACGCATTATATATACGCCTCGGTGGTGTGGTGGTTAGCATCGTTGACCACGAATACACCAGCCCCGGGTTCGATTCCTGGCGACGGCAGGCGGCGCGCAGCTCACCCAGCTGTTCATCTTTCCATAAAATAAACTTGGTTGGTACATAAATGGGTAGCCTTGTAGTTACGGAAAATAGTGAGATCGAGTCGGGGCAAGGACTTTGTAATTTCTAACCCACCCGCTGTGGGTCGTGGTTCGGATTCTATGTTAAGCTCTAAGTCTAACGTGCAACAACAAGCTTTATCTTCGTCAGAATGAACAATTCGGGCGGAAGCAAAAGGAAGAATATATATATTATAGAATAAATACTAAAAAGAACTATAAATACTAAAAGAAGCATAAATTCCTAAACGAAGTAAATGGTATAATAGTAAATCAGGAGAGCCAGAAAGTGACACAGCGCGCAGGCCATCTAATGCGAGCTGTCTCTTTTATCATTATCATTGGGGTTCGAACCCCCGACCTCAGTGGCTTCACTTCGCTTATAGGGAAACGTTGTTACCCACTGATCCATGGGCGCTGGCTTAATCTAACCTAACTCGGCTAAACTTAAACGGGGGCTAATAATTCACTGGTATGCATATGAAATTGTTTGTCTGCTGTGAGGGTTTTTTCAACTCATATTATATAATTCGACGATGCTGAATTCGAAAATGACATTGGTTTTCCTCAATCACGTCAGGTTTTTTCTCTATTGGCCATTTATTATAAGCCCAATTTTATCCCCAAATTTATTGATTTTTTTAGCTTAAACACTGTAGATACGAGTAATATTATAAGAACACTCGTGAAAAATAAAAACATTGTGTGAATAAATACTTTTATTCATACAATGAATATGGAAAAAAGTTTATTGAGGAAGGAATGAAGTTTTTTTGGCTTTCCGTCTGTGTTTTTCTTCGGGCACGTCTCGCTTCAAACACCAGCAATAGCCCGCCAGCATATTGATATCTCAGTTTCCCTGGTACCTCTCTTCCATTATTTTGATATCTTGGTGAAATCGTTCACCCTGTTCCTCACTATAATCCCCGCAATTTTCAGGAAAATAGTCCAAGTGGGACCACAAAAAGTGCATTTTTATGGACATGCGCGACCCATGAGCTTTGAAAGCTTCCATCAAGTTTTCGACAACGGACTCGTATTCTGGACTTCTACGCTTGCCAAGAAAATCAGTGACAACTGATTTGAATGCCTGCCAGGCATTCTTCTCAGTTGGAGTCATTGCGTTTTCGAACTGAGTATCCTTGATCAAAGTTCGAATTTGAGGACCATCAAAAACCCCAGCATTTAGTTTAGCATCAGATATATGAGGAAATTTACTCTCGAGATATCGGAATGCTGAACCCTCCTTATTCATTGATTTGATGAAATTTTTCATCAAGCCCAGCTTAATATGAAGTGGTGGGAGCAAAATTTTTGTTGGTGGTACAAGGGGCACTGAAACGAAATTATGCGACCAGGTTCAAAATTCTCTCTGGATGCCCATTCACGCTGTGCATAGTGCTTCTCATCCGCTCGGCTATCCCATTTGCAGAGGAAACATGGGTATTTCGTGTATCCCCCTTGCATTCCCAATACAAATGCCACAATCTGAAAAAAAATGAAAATATTTAAAGAATTTAGAGAATTTGTTCTATCAGATAAAAAAATCTATGCATTGGACTGTATCACTTCTGTGGGGAAGTTAAGTGTTCTTATACGCTCTCAAATAACCTTTGGAAAAACAACATAGTCAATAGCAATAGTTTACTTATGATATTAGTATTACCTTCAAATCTCCACAGATCCTCCAGTTATGTTGGTCGTATACAAGAGCATCTAGTAAAATTTTCATGTTATCGTAGCTCTCAGTAAGTTGTACGGAATGTGCTACAGGGACTGATGCAACCCTATTCCCAATGTTGAGAAGTACTGCTTTCAAACTTCGTTTAGACGAGTCTATAAATAGCCTCCATTCTGATGCGTTATATGGCAGGCCCAAGGATTCGATTAGCCCCTCAACATTGCAGCAGTACACTAAGGAAGAGGTATTTTCGTGCACTGCAAAAAACTTGCGGAATTCTTCCTCTCGTTTCCTATACCAGGAGAATGTTGTTCCGGAGCCAGCAAGTGTCCTCTCGAAGTCGTGAGCCCAAGATCTCGGCAGCTAATTTGGAAAGTCCTAAATCCCTGGATCATTAAGTTTGGCCTGGTTGAGAGGCCTCGGCTCATTTGAAGCGGTATTTTGAGGTATATACGACTGGGACTGGTCATTGGTCATTGATTCATCATCAGAATCATCGAAGTCCAGGGTTTGAGGTGGGTCGGGTATTGGAATTCCAGGACCATGGGGTACAGGTCTCATAGCAGAAGGAATGTCAGGATATACAACAATGTGTTTATTCTTCTTGTTAACTCCTGAAAATAGAAACACAGAAACATGGATAAAAACTTGCATATGAAATAGAAGAAGCATTCAGACAGTGGCGGTTCGTGAGGGAAGGCTGCGGTCTGTAAGATATGAAATAGGTCGATGGAGTCTGTATATTTCTTTCTTCTTCATTCATATTGTCCCTTCGGGGACAATATGAATGAAAAAGAAAGAAAATATACAATCATTGTATATGTAAATGTAACTTGTATAACAATATGTATGTGTAAATGTATTTCTATAACAATATGTATATGTAAATGTATGATTACCATTATGGTGAATATTATGCTATATATGGTGAATATTACATTATGGTGAATATTATGTCAAGTTTCATACGAGGATTTCAAAATATTTAAGAAAAATAAATTTATAAGCCCACCTTGGAGGTTTGTCATGCAGAAATAGCAATCTGTCACGTGATCCTTTCCTTCTCTCCAAATCATGGGAATTCCAAAAGGCAAAGATTTCGCTCTGCCTTTGCTCCATCTTCTCAAATTTTCACTGCACGTCTTGCAGCACATATGAGGGGCGAAATTTTTGTCCTGGTCCCCTAGCTTAATTCCAAAGTATGCTCTATACATTGTCTTCACAAATTTAGTGATTTGGGACTGGTTATTTGGCATGGTAACCGTCCCACATATGTAGCAGAATCTATTGGGATCATTTTTACACGCTCTATTCATTATGAAATATTTTATCTATATGCCTGAAAAGTAAAAAAAGATATTATACAAGTGAAACAAGTGATGATAGATGTTACTGTTCCAATTCCGCTTTGACAAAATCACGAAAAATTCTATGTTACTTATGAGGCCATAGCCGGATAACCTGAGCTGATTGAGAAAAACGGATTGCAGATTCGAAATCAGCAGGAAAAACTCTATAAGAATCACTTACAAAACCCTTGACAGCAAAATTGATGCATACCAATGTAATGAATCAGTCTGGCTTTTATAATGACGTAATCAGGTATTTATGTTTACTGTTACCTAAATGAGGGGGGGGGGGGGGGAGAAGCTGTTCGGAAGGAACCCCATTTTGACCACATTCTGATTGTCCAATCACAAGTCACAGGAATAACCATGTGCAAATGGTGATGTGTTAGGACCGTCAAATGTATGTTACTGTGTGCATGGCATTCTCTGTTTGTAGCATAAACGTAAAATTTGAAATTTGCTAAAAAGAAATTGGCTGTTGCAAAGCGTTTTGTGGCCGATATATATATATATATATATAATATATATATATATATATATATATATATATATATATATATATATATATATATATATAGAGAGAGAGAGAGAGAGAGAGAGAGAGAGAGAGAAAGAGAGAGAGAGAGAGAGAGAGAGAGAGATTTTTCAATCTTTTATCCACTCAATCGGTCAACTCTGGGACAACCTTCCTCGGTCCATCCTCCCACTGTCTACGACCTCCAATCTTTCAAACGCAGTGTCCAGGCATTTAAAAAAACTCTGGACCTTGATTTCAGTTCTCGCCTTCTCATTCTATGTGTGTGTGTGTGTGTGTGGTGTGTGTGTGGCATTTTGCGGGTGTTTGCCCTTGGCCCCTCCTTCCTGTATATAATATATATACACAGTAATTATATATATATATATATATACACACATTTTTTTTCCTTCTTTGTTTCTTTATATGAGTTTGAACGACGGTTCAGGATCGACCTGCGGTCGACCCCTCTGCAGCATCCCGCCTCATTTATGGGATTTGGTGATATATATATAATTTGAATTTCACAAACAAAATAACAGATCAATTATTTTTACAGATATACACTCCATAAATGTTACATATGAATATTATACGCTTTTCCACTATAAGCACACACACACACACACACACACACACACACACACACCACACACGCACACACACGTATTAACTGAGGTAAGAAAGCTGACGAAAGTTTTTGTGCTGTGAGGCAGCGATAGGCCTACGTTTGTCGTCAGCTAATCAGGCAACGCAGCGACCCGCGAAACAAAAGCGCGAAATGTGAGCCCAATCTCCCTTCAGCCCCGAAGCGAATTATGTAGCCGAATTCGTAGTAGTTCGTTGTTTCTGTCTGAAAATGGCTATTTATTAGTAACAGTTCCATTTCCCTCAGGGGAAGAATTGAATAAAAGACGTTGTCATCAGACATTCTTTCTCTTTCATATCGTTCTTATTCCGTTACAGTTCCTTTCAACTGAATAATATTGTATATAATTTAGCAACAATGGTTTTTAAAGTCCTTTTCATGACGTCTATGGCTGTTATTTGTGAAGTTCTGTCACCGATAACGGATATTCAATGGCTCCTGCGTGGAAATTTTTTAATTCTCTTGTCGGCAGTTTCTTAAAAATTTCCAAACTTTACTCGATAACTTGGTTGAACTGTCATTTGATTGAAATGCAATTCCTTTAATAAGTCCAAAAGTTAAAAAATGGAGAAATGATAAGAGAAAACTTTCAGCCGGAATCATTGATAGTTTGAGGTTTGCTTTAAAAAATGAGAAGAAATTGTTAGTAAAAAAATTTTTTGTATGTTTTTGGGGGAATTAAAGAGAGGAGAGAGAGAGGAGAGGAGAGAGAGAGAGAGAGAGAGAGAGAGAGAGAGACCTAACCATGGGCAAAATGGAAGAGATTGTCTGGTTTTACATCCGAGTTGCTTGAAGAGACAGATCGACGATAGATATAGCAGCTTTGAAAGCTGCATGCTATGGTAGCAGATATATACGGTACATATAGTCGGCCATCCATAGACAAGCCGGTTGACTACATCCTTCTAATCAGATTCTTTAGCAGTCGACAAACTCATCGATCTAATATCATTCCAACCTAACCCATCCTAACTTAATCTAACCTAACGTAATTTGTAAACATTCAACATTCCTGAACTTCTTGATTCTAGAGAGTTGAGTCATGCAAGGGAGTATCACGGCCAATCCCAGTAGAAGGGAATTGAATGACCATGAGCAGTCAACCCATGTTCAACGGCACTTTGCTGTATTTTGTCCTGGCTAACGCCATACGAATGTATTCACTCTCAAAAAAGACTTTTGCTGTTAATGTCGAAAATTATACATTACTTTTTGTAATAATTTACTGTCTCGTTTACTGTTCAAAAATATAGTAAATTATAATCTTGTACATTTAACAAAATTATGTCTGTAACTTTCAAAAGGTGCGTGATTTCTCAAGGTTATTATTTATACAGGGTGAGTCAAAAGTCTCCATAAATAGGCAAAATGGTCACTTTATTATGCAATCACTTGTAAGTCACAAAATATGTTCTATGTGGGCACCATTACACTGAATGCACATACAGATGCGTTCCTCCCAGTCATGGCAAACGCGCGTTAATACGTCTGGTGTTATGCGTGCACACGCATCACGAATGCGTTCCTTTAGGTGGTCCGTGTTTTGTATTTTCACCTGGTACACCATGGCCTTCAAGTGCCCTACAAGTAAAAATCAAGGGGGTGAGGTCTGGAGACCTCGGAGGCCACTCCACGGGACCACGGCGGCCAATCCAATGACCCGGAAACTGCTGATCCAGCCATTGGCGCACGCAGATACCGTAATGGGGTGGCGCCCCGTCTTGCTGAAAGTACGCTGGAAATCCCCCGTCCTCGTTCAGCAGGGACGGCATGACTGTGTCTTGCAGCATGTTTAGATACATTTCGGCCTTCAGATTGGTGTAAATGAAAAAAGGGCCAACAATTGTCTTGCCCCATATCCCGCACCACACCATCACTTTTCCAGCGCCTTGCGTCTTTGAGGGACTCATTCAGTGCGGGTTGTCATCACTCCAATAACGTACGTTTTGACGATTAACCTCTCCATGAACATAAAAGTTGGCTTCATCTGAAAACAGGATGCCAGCCGAGAACTCCGTGTCTTCGTCCACTTTTGTTCTTGCCCATTCACAGAATTCCAGCCGCCTGTCCGGATCGTCTTCACTAAGATACTGCAACATTTACATTTTGTATGGATGCCATCCGTGTTCTTTCATAATGCGGACGATATTCCTTTGGCTGACACCGCATTCTGCAGACATCCGTCGAGTGCTTTTCTGGGGACTCTTTGCGAACGCTGCCAGCACCATGGTCGCTGTGCCTTCATCGGTGGCTGTTCGTGGACGGCCACTTCTCGGTTGGTCTGCAACACTTCCAGTCTTCTTGAACTTCTCAATGAGTTTGGCAACGATGTCGTGTGTGATGTGCGTGCCGGGGGCGTGTCTCCTGTTAAAATCCTCGGCAACCTTGCGACAGCTTCCTGATCCTGCCAGAAGAATGATCTCTATACGCTCTTCTTGGGACAAAGGCATCTCAGCACATCACCTGCAAAAAAATAAAAAATAAATAATCATTTATTTATCATGACCATTTTGCCTATGTATGGAGACTTTTGACTCACCCTGTAGTTTCAGAAAAAAGTTCGACTAAAAACCAAATTTCTGAAAATCAAAAAATTACCAGTTGGTAATTTTTTTTTAGCAGGGCTACCTTATTCTTTCAGGTGACAGTAATACAGGGTGTCCATAAATTAGCTTTACAAATTCAATTTAAATTTATTTGAATTTGTAAAGATAATTAATAGACAACCTGTATACCTTTCAACTTTTCAAATGTTCCACGCGATGAGTCCTCATTTCACGAAGGTCAGGCTTGTCGCCCTTCCTCTCGAGTTGGCCTGGTGAAGTAGTGAGTTGGTTTCTTGTACTCTCTACCTCACATAGCCAGGTACCCCCTTCTCATCGGGGAATGTTCTGAGCCAGGCATCTAATCTTCTTTTGAAGATGTCCGCCGCAACACTATTCGTGTTTCTTAGATCTTTGGCCAGCTGATTAAGCAGTTTTGGTCCTCTCACAACAAAACTATTTTCTTTCAGGGTTAAGGATGTTCCCTGTCTTGCCTTTAATTTGGGAACACGACACAGTCTTCCTTTTCTACTTTTCACCGTTGTTTGGGGAGTTACAGGGTTCAGAGGAAGATTATGGACTAGTTTCTCCATTATTTTCCAAGTGTAAATAATGGTGTATCTCTCTCTTCTCCTTTCCAGTGAATGTAGGTTTAATTCGCGTAGCCTTTCCCAGTAATTTAGTTCTTTGCACCCCTTGATCTTGGCTGTGAAGCTTCTCTGAATCCCTTCTAGCTGTCTAATATCTTTCTTTTTATATGTGCATGTTAGGCCCGAGCAGTATTCCAATTTGGGTATGATTAGTGTTTTCAGTAGAGGAATCATTATATTCCTATTCCTTCATTTAAAGGTTCTCAGTATCTGCCCAGTTATTCTCTTTGTTCTGTTTACTGCTATCTTATTTTGTGTTTCAAATTTCGCATCGTCATTCATTCCAACCCCTAAATCTTTAGCTTTAGAACTTCTCTGAATTTCCTATCCATTTGGGATATAATATTCCATGGATTTTAGGTCTTCTCTTTTTCCGTACCTTAACAGCTGAAATTTCTCGGTGTTAAACTTCATATTGTTGTCTTCCGTCCACTTGTAGATTCTGTTCATGTCGGTTTGTAGAGATCCTATATCTTCTGGTTTTTTAATTTTTCTACTGATCTTTGTGTCATCGGCAAAGGATGTTACTGTGCTGTCTCTGCTAACGTCCTCATCTATGTCAGTTAGCATGATTATGAAGAGTAGTGAAGCTAATACTGTTCCTTGTGGTACTGAGCTGAGGACCTCTGATTCTGATGAAGATACTCCTTGTACTGTAACGACTTGCCGCCGCTCACTAAGGCCATTATATATCCATTTCCCTACTTTTCCTGTTATTCCCATATACTTCAGTTTATGTATTATGATTCCATGATCACTCTTGTTGAACGCTTTGGCAAAGTCTGTGTCTATTACATCATAGTTTTCATTACTTTCAAATGCATCACTAATGTTGTTGTTGTGTTCCATTAAAAAAAAAAAACACTCTTTACTGATTAGTAATTTTTTATGCCTTTTAGAAATTTGATAGGTTCCTAGACGAACTTTTTTAAAAAACTGTACTACCTTCTAGATTTATTAAGAAATAGAGCCTATCTTACTTACATAAGTTTATCGCTTTGTTTGTTTTTGTAAATGACTTAATACTTAGCGTTTTATTTATTTGATTTTTGGATCACATGAAGTAAATGGATTTTCATGCCATTACCTTTTCATATTATTTGCGTAAGTTAATTGTATGCATGCAAGCATAATTTGTATGCATGCAATCATAATTTGTATGCATGCAATCATAATTTGTATGCATGCAAGCATAATTTGTACGCATGCAAGCATAATTTGTTCAGGTTTTCTGAAAATTACGAACTTTAATTTAATTTATGTATAATTTCCACAAAATCGAAAACTTTCTAACCTAACCTAATCCAACCTAACCTAACCCTATCAACCCCAACCTCCCCGTGACGGTAACACAACCCTAACCTAATAATAATAATTAGGAGGAGGAGGAGGAAGAGGAGGAGGAGGAGGTGGATGAGGAGGGGGTCAGAAATTGCCACATCGCTCAGGTTAACTAATGCGGCCCTTTGCACTAACTTCTGGATTATTATTTGCAGTACTATCGGGATTCGAACCCCCGACGTCAGTGTTTTCACTTCGCTTACACGTAAACGTTTTTACCCACTGAGCTATGAAAGCTGACAACCCTAACCTAATCTAAATGAATATGTATTCCCACAAGAGTGAAGACTTTATAACCTAAACAAACCTAACCTAAGTGAATCGATATTATGCAGCCATAATCAGTCTCAACATAAGTTCAGTTTATATACACTGATGTTATGCGAAGATAGTTATAAAAGCCGTCATCACTCTGTGTGTGTGTGAGTGTGTGTGTGTGTGTGTGTGTGTGTGTGTGAAGGAAACGTATATACAGTTGCACGAATAAGCGAACCTATATTTACCCTTTAACACTTTTGTATAGAATAAAATAACCTTTTTTTTTCAATTCTGTTTATAAGCACGTCAAAATAAAGCTTTGGAAAATCTGCTAAAAGAAAAAGGGAAATCCGCTGAAACGGTTTCCTCTCGTTCGTCCACACTTACGAGGAAACAATTGTGAGGGGAAATGAGGCGAGAAGATGATGTTCGATTGTGGAAGGAGATTCCGCGTTTACATCTCCCTCACTTTCTTCTCTTTTCGCTTCCATGGGCGTCGTGTGCACAATGAAGGTACACCATTGTTACACCTACATTGCTTCAGTTTTTATCTTGTTTAGTACGACACTTTGGTCTATGAAACAGTATATGAATACGACGTACGTGTGTGTGTGTGTGTGTGTGTGTGTGTGTGTGTGTGTGTGTGTATTGAGATGTTTGAATACAAGCAGTTGTACCTGGATTTGTGGTATAGTGTTTGAAGCACAAAGATGGTTAACAACTGGTGTTTTATATGTACCATCAGTTACAAAAGTCTTCATACACTGAGCCGTAAGTATAGGTGTGGCCCAGTGTATTCCGATTTTTGTAACAGACTGTAAGGTTATCATGGTAAATAAAAAGATGTAAAATCAAACAGTAAAACTATTTGTATCCTGAGACTGGAATTTTCATCAAGATGTTGAAGATTCTTTCATCGAGTAATTACTCTCAGTTGATGAGTGTATTTTCATCAGACTTCAATGTTTGATGAAATACAAATACTGTTTCTGTTTATATATATATGAAAATTATTTCATGAAAGTGACACGTGAAAAAAATATTTATGATATATAAAACCACGAAGGGAAAAGAAACACAAAGTGGTGCTCAAGCGCTTTCGTCTGTTCCCTTCGTGGTTTTATTCATCATATATATTACTGTATATATATAAAATGAAAGCTGAATCACCAAGAGTCCCTGATGAGTGACTGTTCATGATTTTAAAGACGAAATAATCATCAGGAGTGTTCGATGACTGGACGTTCATAATCTCGATGAAAATTCTAGTCAGTGTAAAACAGTCGATTATAGCAATAGATACTGAAAATCGAGGAAGTTAAAAAAAAGAAGTAAACCATAGAAGCCATACAATTAGTTCTCCATAGTCGTCCAACATCATCCTCCAAGTTAAAAAAAATGTTTAAAAAGTTAAAAACATTACCACAATCATAATTTCACTGTTCCACAAATTTCGGACCCTACGAAAACCAAATTATTAAAAAATTCCATAATTTGAAAATCGCTAAAAAAAAAAAAAAAAATTAAATTTTGTTAAATTTAAAAAAAAAATTTCTTTTACAAAAACTTTTATATTTTTAGTAAATTCCTGCGTATTTTTTTATTTTTTTAATCAGTGACAAACATTTTCCAATATATTTCGTAATTAATTTGAAATTTGGGAAACTTCCTCATCATCAAATTACACGCAGTGACAAACGATATCTATACACCCAAAAAATAATGGGAATCTCTCTCTCTCTCTCTCTCTCTCTCTCTCTCTCTCTCTCTCTCTCTCATATATATATATATATATATATATGTTTTAATTTGTGTTTAGTTCTTGGTTGTGAGTCTTTTTGTCCTTGTTCTGTCCTTGTTCTTGTAGCGTGTCCCCACAGAGCACATGTCGTATTCCCAAAGGCGCGTAAACTCAAAGGAGAGGTTTCGACAATCAATGGGAGTGTAACGCTTGTTAAGTTGTTACATCGTTAAGCAAATCGTTCGTTCAGTTTGCGACTGATTGGAAATCCCCCAAAAGGGTGGGGGACAGACAAAGGGGAATGGGGGGAAGTTAAGAAAAGGGGTGGGAGAAGAATGAGGAAATGAGGGAGTTCAGTTAGGGGGGGGGGGGGGTCTCAAGCCCTAAAGGAAGCATTGGGAAGATTTTAAAAGCTCAAAGAAAGACGGAGAATATATATATAATATATATATAGTTAAATTCGAATACAGTATTTCAGTTAACTACGAACGAACCTTCACTTCAACATTTTTGGAAGGACTGCCTCAGTTTAGATTGGCCGATGGTGGCCAAACTCCTTTTAACGTAGCGGCTTCCCTTGAACATGCTAGAATCGGCTACAGTTATTGATCATGCACAGCAAATCTGGAGTAGGTCGGTTAAGCCTTTTTGAAGAGGAAAATCTTCAAATATTTGCCAAAATTTTGCCAAATAATAATAATAATAATAATAATAATAAAATCTATACCGTTCGCTCGGAAGAGTGAAAAACCTCACCTACTCATGTTTTTTCTGTTTTTCTTTTAGGATTTTCTGGGTTTAGGTGAATAGGTTTAATAACAAGCTGTTTACCTGTTTATCTGTGAGTTCTTGCATATAAATATATATATATTATATATATATATTATATATATATATATATATATATGGGATTACTTATTCGAACTATAGTGGATTTAATTTTCCCAGAAGAGTTCCTTGTTCTATGCACGGTCTGTGTGTATCATATATATATATATATATATATATATATACAGGGTGGCGCAAAGTCGCGCATCATAGGAATTTTCAGTGTTGATTATATTATTTTTTTTCTTTTAGGTGCAGGATGACTACGAAATTAATACTAGACGAGAGGGTGATCTTGGTTTTATTGCATGGAATTCTGTACCGATTCATCGATTTGTTTTACCTTGTATTCCATACATTAAAACCAAGCTCACTCTCTCGTCTATTGTTAATTTCGCAGCCATCCCGCACCTAAAAGAAAAAAAAATAATGTATTATAGTCAACACTGAAAATTCCTATGATGCGCAACTTTTGCGCCACCCTGTATATATATATATATATATATATATATATATATATATATATATATATATATATATATATATATATATATATATATATACCTTCCGCCACATTTGCAGGATTTAATGGAAAAGAGAATTGCTTTCCGTTCTCCCCCTTCCTTCATATCCAGCGACGCCTGGCTGGTCAGGGACTTTACACAAAAACTTATCCAGTTGTGTTTTGAAATCATTGTGGTTGGTATGCCGGAGGTTCCTCTGTTCTTTTGGCAGAGCGTTGAAAAGTTTCGGGCCTCGTATTCTGAGGGTATTTTCTACCCTCGTTTTCATGGCCTCCTGTCCCATAGCAGTTGGAACGGTACAGAATCTGCTTCTTTTCTCATTCCAATGTGATTCGATTTCGTTTTTAAGGTTAGGGACACAACCCTCAAGTGTTTTCCATAAGTATATTAGTGTGTACCTCTCGCGTTTTCTTTGCAGGGAGTACAGTTTCAGGGACTGTAATTTCATTTCCTCTGTCTTAGACGTAAAAGTCCTTTGCATGGTTTCTATGTTCGCAATGTCTATTTTCTCTAAGGATTGTGAGTACTGAGCAATATTCAATTATTGGTAGAATTAAACTCTTCCATAATTTGCTTTTTTGCTGTAAAAGCTCCTCCAGATAGTTGACATCACTTTTCAAGCCGTTGTGATTTTAATGTCGTAGTGCTCTCTGAATTTTGCATCCGATGACATTATTACTGCAGTATCACTGATTTGTGGGTATGGTGTTATCTGTTTGGCATGCAGTGTTTTGTACCCTTTTTTCTGTAGCACGTTGTTGTTACTATATCTTATAAGTTGGAATTTTTCTTTCTTGAACTTCATATTGCTGTCTTCTGCCCACTTCAATAATGTTTCAGTCTTTTTGTAATTTTCTATGTCACCTTCGTTTCATAGCTGGGGATGATGGCGCATGCTTGTAATCCGGCGACTCGGAAGGTTGGGCCAGGGATGGCTTGCGGGGGGGAGTCCTGCTGCGGGTCTTCCCATGTTGAGTGGGCGTCCGCACTAAGCTCGCCATCAGTATGGTTACCCTTGGGGAGCCTCAGTAACCAGGTTGTCCTAAGGAGGTGTGAACCGGGCCAGGGGGGAATATTTCCAAGGGAGCTAATCTGTAGCTTGTGGCACAGAGCCAATGTTTTTTGAGACTTTAGATTTTACCCCATTTACTACCACTCTTTGTGACCTTTTGGTCATAAAATTAAATATCCATCGCCCTAACTTACCAGTAATTCCTGTATTCTTAAGTTTGTGTGTTATAATTCCACAGTCACATGTACCTGGAGACAAAATTGCTTACTACCTACAAGAAAAGAATTTATTCAATTCGATCCAACATGGCTTCAGAGCTAGAAGATCACGCCTGTCACAGCTATTTGACCACCAAGAGAAAAATACTGGAAACATTTTGTCGACTACAAAACAGAGCTGTAATATATATTGATTGTAGTTTTGTAGTCGACTTTATAAAGTGGGACGTGAGAGGTACTGGCCGATAATTCTTAGGCATTGCTCTGTGACCTCGTTTGAATAAGGGGGCAATGCTCACGTTCTTTAATAAAAGTGGAATTTGTCCTGCGTCGAATAATTTTCTCCATAGTAATTA
Organism: Bathynomus jamesi; assembly: GCA_023014485.1. NCBI lineage: Eukaryota > Metazoa > Arthropoda > Malacostraca > Isopoda > Cirolanidae > Bathynomus > Bathynomus jamesi. The sequence goes on from JAJOZX010001263.1 coordinate 176,921, forward strand.
GAATGGCTTGGCAATACTGTCTTTACATTTCTTCAGAAATGTAGCACTTCATGTGTCTGGCTCTGGTGCTGAATTTCTCGTATTTGTGATAAAGCCTTAATTATGTCTCCTTCCAAGAACTCTAGATCCATTAATAGATTCGTGTCCGAACTTGTTCTTGGCCGATTTGAACCTATGTCAAAGAATTCATCTGGATTTTCTACTTTCTTCTCGGACGTAAGGGTGTTGAACACAAAGTTAAATTGTTTCTTAAGCAGTTGGTTCATTTTTTCTGGGTCATTTGTGTATTCGGTCGCCCTATCTTTTAAAAGACCAACACTCTCTTTACAGTGCATTTTTCTTCTCTAAAACGTAGAATTGGTAATTTTTTATGTTTTTTGCTACCTTGTTTTCCTCCTCGTTTGTCTTATGGATGAATATTTGTTTTAGTCTATTTCTATTTCAAATAGTTTTTCTCTAGTTTGAGTCTACTTTCTTCAGTTCTGCATCCGAGGAAATTTTTACTTTTTGTTTCCGTTCTCTAAACAATATTCTGATTTTTCTCTTGAGCTTGCTACGTTTTCATCTTTATCTCCTCGGAACACGTTTCAGCAAGATGGATTTAGTTTCGTTTTCTGTTATACAGGGTGGGCGGAAAGTAGCTCCCTATTTTGGATTGGTAAAAAAGTACGTATATTATCCATTTATTTCAGAAGAAATAATATGAAAAGGTAGGCATACATGGTAGGTTTTCTCTAAAATTCAATGTGGGCTCCAACTCTTTCCACCAGCTTCTGGAGCCGCCCAGGAATGGCGTCCACTGACTTTAGCAGGAACTCCGGCGGGATGGAGGACATGACTTCCCGAATTCGATCCTCCAGTTCTTCCAATGTCCTCGGTTTGGTGCGGTAGACTTCTTCCTTTACCCACCCCGAAAGAAAGAAGTCGCACGGTTACCGCTGAAAAACGGCAGAATCGGTTCAATGTAACGGTGTGGTGTGGTATGACCTCAGATCAGGTTGTGGGCCCGTTCCTTCTGCGCAATACCATGAATGCTGAGCGGTACCTTGCTATGTTGCGAAACGAGGTCTGGCCGGTTGTCAGCACATGGGAGAACATCGACGATCTGATATTTATGCAAGATGGCGCCCCTCCGCACTTCGCTCTTGTTGTCCGTGAGTGGCTGGATGCCACTTCCCTGGGCGTTGGATGGGTCGTCGTGGTCCACATCAATGGCCAGCCAGGAGCCCCGACTTGACACCGTGCGACTTCTTTCTTTGGGGGTGGGTAAAGGAAGAAGTCTACCGCACCAAACCGAGGACATTGGAAGAACTGGAGGACCGAATTCGGGAAGTCATGTCCTCCATCCCGCCGGAGTTCCTGCTAAAGTCAGTGGACGCCATTCCTGGGCGGCTCCAGAAGCTGGTGGAAAGAGTTGGAGCCCACATTGAATTTTAGAGAAAACCTACCATGTATGCCTACCTTTTCATATTATTTCTTCTGAAATAAATGGATAATATACGTATTTTTTTACCAATCCAAAATAGGGAGCTACTTTCCGCCCACCCTGTAGATAGTATTTCTTCTGGAGTCTTCTCGTGAAGTGGCAATTCTTCTGACTCTCTGAGAGGTGTTTTGGTCTCCTGGTTGCTAACTTTACTTGTATATCGGTTAGGTCATGGTCAGAGAAATTGGTGTGCGTTACCTTTTTATTTATTATTATATCATTCTCGTTTGTCAAAATTAAATCTAAAACGTTCTATTTTCCAGTCGCTTCACAGATTTCCTGTGTAAGTGCATAATGTTCCATAATATCTAGTAGCATTATTGTCTGGGTTCTATCATCTTTTGTAATGTTACTGTAGCATGGAACTTCTCAACATATATAACTTCATCATTTTCCTTCCATATTATGAATAGAAAGTTAAAATCCCCACAAAGTGAAATATTTGGTGCTGCGGTTTCGAATGATTTTAATAGGTTTCCTATTTCATTTGTAGCGAAATGGAATTTACTTTTTGTGGTGTTTGGTGGTATGTACACGTTTATAATGATTAGGTTCAGTTCTTTTACTTCTAAAATAAGAATTTCGACCGTGTTGTTTGATATATATATTTATATATATATATATATATATATATATATATATATATATATATATACAGGGTGAGTCACAACGAAATGTCATAACTTCAAGAACTTATAGCTGAGGTTATTCCCAGTCAAAAACTTCATCTGAACATAGGTCCGATTCTTAACGGTTATGGAGTTATGGCTGTTTGAATTTCAAGCATGCGCATACGTGACCTTGAACTGAATTGACAGTTACTTACCGAACCGAACTAACTACGCAGTAGAGTGTTGTGTTTCACAGCGTGCAGTTGATGTTTTGTGCGTTCAGTATGCCTTTTACGTTTTCAAATGCCGAATATGCCGATATAGTGTATGTTTACGGATTTTGCGATGGAAATACTACTGCTGCTGTCGCTGAATGCCAGAGACGTTTTCCAAATCGAAAAATTCCGGATCGACGAGTGTTTAACAACGTTTTCCGGAGATTGCGAGAGAGCAGTACATTTCCTAGCTTTAGTGTTTTATCTGAGCGTCTGGTACAACAAGATGTGGCTGAACAAGAAAACCTTATTCAGATGGTACAGCGGGGTCCTCATGTTAGTAAGCGAAGGATTTCCACACGTCTTAGAGTTCCTCAAACGAGAGTATGTAGAACTTTACACGAAGAAGGCATATATCCATACCACGTACAGCGCGTTCAGCACCTCCAACCTGGGGATCGTCCCCAACGGCTGGAATTTTGTAATTGGCTCAATGCCGATCGACAATTGCTTCGACACATCTTGTTCTGTGATGAGGCTCAATTTATCCGCGACGGTGTCACTAACACTGTCAATTCACATGTGTGGTCAGAAATTAATCTTCATGCCATTGTGGAAAGTAATTTTCAACATCGGTTCAGTGTCAATGTGTGGTGTGGTATTCTCTACGGTCAACTGATTGGTCCGTTTATTTTCGAATGTGGTCTTATAGGTGACATTTATCTACGATTTCTGCAAGACGAACTGCCGCCACTGTTGGAAGATGTACCTTTGGCAACACGATTGCGTATGTACTTCCAACAAGACGGAGCTCTCCCCATTTTATCTGTGTAGTGAGAACGCCTCTCGATGATCGCTTCCCTGGTCGATGGATCGGTCGGGGTGGTGCACAAAATTGGCCACCCAGGTCTCCGGACCTAACCCCTCTAGATTTTTATCTGTGGGGTCGCATGAAAGAGCTGGTGTACCAGAGAAAAGTGGAAACACGAAATGCATTGCTCCGTCGTATTTTGAATGCTGTAGCCCTCATAAAGGACAATAGTAAATAACTAATGCGTGCTACACGAGCCGCGATGTGTATTGAGGCCGAGGGTAATCATTTTGAACAGTTATTGTAAATTCATGAATAAAAACTTTAGCAGCTATTTGTTCGTTTATTCTTATTTTTAAACATTCAAACATCCATAGCTCCATAACTGTTAAGAATCGGACCTATGTTCATATGACGTTTTTGACTGGGAATGACCTCAGCTATAAGCTCCCGAAGTTATGACACTCCGTCGTGACTCACCCTGTACAGTATATATGATGTGTATATATAGGCCCTATATATATATATATATATATATATATATATATATATATATATATATATAAATGATACACAGACAGTGCATGGAACAAGGAACTCTTCTGGGATAATTAAATCCACTATAGTCCGAATAAGTAATGGTAAACGACAAATACCATAGTTTTTCTTTTTCATGATGCTAGCCCGACGTGGGCAACGGGTCACTCGCAAAGAGGTCCCATAAATATAGCTTCCCTCACCAGCTATCTGCAAAGCAGACAGGATCCAGCTTTGGGACATGGATCTAGGGTTAAAGCAGCCTAGCCCTGCTACATTTAGAACCTCAATATAAGCAAAAGACTCGCTGCCTTCACGTCAGATTGAATACATCAAAGAAAAAGGGGTAACTATTATATTTTTAGCCAAAAACCAAAACTTAAACCTCAACTGGCAGAATTGAGCGTCCACTTTTCAAGGCACATAACATGTCCGTTTCAAGATGGGAATGAACTCAGAATGGTCCCCTGAGTTTTTTATGATACACACCATTACTTATTCGGACTATAGTGGATTTAATTATCCCAGAAGAGTTCCTTGTTCCATGCACTGTCTGTGTGTATCATAAAAAACTCAGGGGACCATTCTGAGTTCATTCCCATATATATATATATATATATATATATATATATATATATATATATATATATATATACACACACAGTATGTGTTTTTAATAGAAAGGCAACAGCCTCCTCATTTTCTCGCAAATATATCCGTTCTGTATATGTTGTAGTCCTTTATTGGTACTTCAGTGTCTTAGATGTAATTTTCAGTCTTTTTCGCATTTTGCAAGTGGGTTTCCTTAGGCATATAATATCCGTGTCGGTTTCCAGAACTATATTTTGCAAGTATTGTAATTTGCAGTCTGCATGTTCAGTGTAAAAGTCTTGTACGTATATTTGTGTATAACAAATTTACAAGGTTCATAATCTTGGTGCTCGGTTGTCTTGGAGAATAGTCGTTTTTTTTGGTCAATTTTGACGGTTTCTGTTCGGTGCTATTGGGTGGGTCGTTGCATATGAGCATAATGGGGATGGAACCCTTGGTACAATTGTGGTTGTCGAATTAACGGTGGGTGGTCTTGAACGGGAAGGTGGTGCTGGACGGTTTGAGCCGTTCTTTCTCGTTCTCCTCTTTGAATACCTTTAATGTGAAAATATGAGCACTCCATATTTAGACATTTTCTCTCCCAAATTGATCGTCTGCATATAGAAGAGTGGAAATAGTAGCAGTTTTCTTCGTATTTGCAACTTCCATTCCTCACCATGTTGAAATACTTTTTAAGGTGGTTACATTGTATATGCATCTGGAGCCATATATTCACGAACCTGTTTTGCAATATTTGCAGATGGTCCATCTTCTGGATTCTTTTACGTTTTTATAATTACTCTTCTGAAACGTGTACGATTCAATCTTTCTCCGTTGTTCCCGTTCTAATTCTTTCCCAGTCAGTGTTTCTTTCAGTTTTTGGTGTACTTTCGTTTTTATTCATGAAGTTACTTCGTCCAGGTGTTTTTCAGCTCTTCTCTTCAATGCGTTGTTCTCGGTGCTTTGTATCTCACCTATGTTGTTTTCAGTGTACTCTTTCACATCATTGTATTATGTTGGTAATTTAGGGCATGGTTTTGATTAATCAGTTAATCAATTAATCATTGTTTCGGATTTAATTATTAATTAATAAAAAAATATTTTTAGAAAATGATGGGAAATGATTAATTTTTCTCATAATTTCAGCAGCATTTTACCTTAAATTTTGTAATGTAGGCCTATCATTTGAATTTGGCACCGTTTTGCATGTATTAAACTGTCTAATCCGCCCATGCCTGATTTCATGAACTAAAGCAAACCAAATATTTGAGCAAAATGTTTTCTTCGGTCTTATCTCACGCAACAGAAACAATAAAGCTCTTTCTTACTCTTTTCAGAAGTATTTAATTTTTATTAATTTTTAATCAGTTAATCATTGATTAATTAGAAAATTTCATCATTCATCACTTTTTCCTAAAAATGCTTAATTAACCATGCCCTAGTTGGTATATATTAGTTGATATATTCGTAGACTTTCCTTCCTCAACTATATTTTATCCCATTTCCGTTTCTTTTGCATCATTTTCCAGCCCAGTCTGTACGACATTTTTATTCATTTCCATGCACTTGATACATACGTAACCGTACAGACCAATGAGTTTACTATCTATTCTGTTCATTACCTGTCTATCTTTTATTCCCAGATTGATGCATTCGCAATGTTTAAATGCGTTGCATAAAATGCACTTCAGGCCCGTGATTGTCATCTTGCGTTTCACAATTGCAAGTGCATACAACGGCACAGACCTTAAGTTATCAATTGTTTTCTTTTAACTTCTTAATTTTAAAGCATTTCTCACATTTATACCTCAAATTCATATTTTTTTGCCATCTTTTTTTCTTTCCTCTTCTTCCTTTTCTACTCTCGACTGATGTTGGCAACTGGTCACTTTTCTCCTTTTCGGGAAACTGAGACTTATTAAGTTTTATGATCGTCTTCCTGATTTCCCAGCCCTTGCTCGCGTGCTAAACTGCTCCGAGGACGTTTAAGCTTACTGTATGTTTCCAAATCCTGATATATTCATATATTTATTTATTTGGTTAGACTATGCTGCATTTTACTTTTACTCAGTAAATTATCACCGGGAATGCAATGACGCTTTATAACCACTACATATAAACAAGTTAAACCACAGAGTAATAGGTCACTTTTAATTTAGTATTATTGGCAGAGAGAAAAGAAGTGTTCCTTCACCTCGAAATATCACACACACACACACACACACACACACACACACACACACACACGTGTATATATGTATATATATATATATGCGCCTCGGTGGTGTAGTGGTTAGCGTCGCTGACTACGAATCCATCGGCCCCGGGTTCGAGACCCGACGGCAGCCGGCGCGCAGCAAAACCCAGCTGTTCATCCTTCCACACAATAAAGAAAGTGGTTGGTAGATAAATGGGTACCCTAGGTTGCTTAGTGGTTAAGACGCTGGGCTGCTGATGGGGCGTGGTTCGGATTCCACGTTAAACTGTAGGTCTAAGGTGGAGTGAAAAGCTTGACCTTCGTCAGAATGAACAATTCGGGCGGAAGCTAACCAAAGGTACCAAAGGTATATATATATATATATATATATATATAAAACTCTTGCTGAAATTCTAAAGTTAAGAAAACAAATAAATTAAAAATTCACTCATTAAAATGAGACATTGAGAAGATTGTGAAGTTCATTGATGATAAATGCTAACTTCTGAAGTCCTCAAATAATGAAAGAAGCAAGAACTTCACCAAAACAGCTATAAAAGTGTATGACCACGTCGTGACCACGTCGAAACACCGCTTCCCGTAGATCAGCAAGTTAAGCGAAGTTAGGTTTGTTCACTAGTTCGATGGGCGACCGACTGACCGTCCTCTACGTTAGATGATAATGTAGCGACTGGTAGTTCAGATTCCACGTAAAGCGGTAGGTCCCCCTACGTCACATGTCTTTTGCCGTTACAAAGAAAGTTAACCCCAAATATTATTATTATTATTATCATCATCATCATTATCATTATTATCATCATCATCATCATCATCATTATTATTATTATTATTATTATTATTATAAGGGATAACGACAAGTGATACTTTGAAGAAACACAAGTTAGAGAGTCTTTGGAGAAAATATGTCAACAGAATTTAGACTTCTTTACAAATCGAAAAGTACTTCAGGAAATACAGTAATGGGTACTTTATGAAACTGCTTTCGGAAACACGGAAATTGAGGAAGAGTTGTTTTTTTTACGCATCGAGGTACAACTCTTCGGTGCCCGTGCCCAGGTACCCAGAAAGTGAGATGTTGCGGTTATATTAAATTCTACGAAGAATAGATATAATAACCAAAACGAAAGATAAAACAGAACAGAGTGTCCGGCTAAGAAGATATTTGCCTCAGCCACAAAGCAAGAGGAAAGGGTGCCTTGAGGACGGATCAGCAAAGAAAATAGTCCTCGGATGAAGAGAGAAGACTCCTATTTTTATATTTTCTTTTTTTTTATTTGGTTTTGACTTTGATGGAATTTTAATTAATAGTTGCAGCTGACGAAACTAGTTTTTCATCCTTTTACTCATATTTTTAATTTTTCCTCCTTTTTTTCTCATGTCCTTTTGAGAAATTCATCTTATTTGGGTGACATTTAATATGATTTATGTTATAGTTATCCATTTAAATACTTCAAATTAATTTTTAGCACCTTATTCCGAGAGAGAGATGCGCATTTCGTTAAAATCTGGTTCTTATCTTAGTAAATATCAAGGTTATTATGAGCAATCATTCAAATTTCGCGTCTTGTTGTTTCTGTCTGTCTGTCTGTTTGTCTGTCTGTCTGTCTGTCTATTTGTCTCGTACTTATTTCGAATTTAAAAAGATTCTTTCTTATTTCGAATTATACATATCGATTTCAAATCATTTTGGGGTACGGCAGGTAATAATAAACTTGACTTTTTAAGAATTTCATAACACTTAATTGTGTCCCTATTAAATTGCTGTCATTGCTTCAATTCTCTTTGGTACCTTTCGTGAAACTAATGAATTACATTTTTTATAAAACTACTGTAATTACCAAATTGAGAAAATTATTTAATTTGTTAAACTTGGAATAGAAAAGAACAACAAAATTCATTCCGTGAGTGCCGGTTTGCGTGTGGTTGGAAACAGTTCACTGACTGATTTAAAACTCTCTCTCTCTCTCTCTCTCTCTCTCTCTCTCTCTCTCCCCTCCTATATATACTGTATATAAGCGTTGTACGTACAGCCATGGACAATGGACAATAAATTTTAAATAAGATTGCTTCAAGGTGGGTATTTAAGATTTCACACCCTAACAAATCATATCTAATGACCCTTCTTTGGTAAACTGCAAAAGCTATTTATAACTCAATCTGTGTTATAGAATATTCTATTACTAACGCCTTTCCTAAGACTCCTTAACAATAAGGCACAAAGCAAAGAAAAATTACACACTGATTGAAATCCAAATTACGGAATATAAAGACGCAAAATAAGCATAAGCTTAGTTTCGGCAAACATTAGTCAAATGACAAAGTAACACGTCCATTTTAAAAGACTGATTTATTCCATGACTAAAATGATTGCTTCTTTGATTGAGAAGGCGCGTGTATGTAGCGCGAAAACCATCTTCCCCAAGATTAATGGTTCGCGCTTAAGGCTTACACTGTAAATTTAGATGCATATTTAAACAGCTCGAACGAGTGAGAATCGATTTGCGTTACTAGATAAAAGATTATCTCATAATATGCTTCTTTCTTCCTCAATCTTTTTTCTTCTTTCTTCATTGAAAATTCTTTGTTGTTTACATCAATTATGGATGAAACGTCTCGTCCAAAAAATTACAATTTAAAAATGATTTATAAAGGAATATTTTCACTGTGTGATTACGTGCATACGAATACTTAGTTTTTGTCATAGTCATAGCAAACACGCAAGCATACACAAACACACACACACACACACACACACACATACATATATATATATATATACACACCAGTGGTGGGCACCGTTAACCAAAAAGTTAACTTCGATAACGATAATCCGTTAACTCCAATTTTTAACTCCGATAACGATAATCCGATAATTTTACTACAAAGTTAACGGAAGTTAACGATAATCCGTTAACGATAACTATTTCTTTACTAACATTTAAAAAAATCAAGGAAAAAGCTTTAAAACCCATAGAAAATGTTTATTTATGCAAATCCAACAATAAATAGGTATTTAACTGTATTTTTATCAAGTTTTGCAACTTCTTTGCTTAATAACTTTTTTTTTATTTTTAATAAAAAATGTACTGATTACATGTTTTGAAACCCTTGTAACCACTAACCATTAACTAAATTTTAATTTACCAGAGAATTATTATGGCGGGAACTGAAAGGTAAAATTAAATTTTAGGCACATTTATTAAAGACTATGACACAATGTGCTGGTTGCCCTTCAGAAAGACCAACTTCTCAAAGTTAGGCCCAACTGCCAGTCTTGACCTCTTGGGCCTCAGGATGACCTTGCCGAGAGAGAAGAGCCGCTCCACTGCGGCAGAGGACGGAATTGGCAGACTGAAGTTATGGCGGTTTGAATTCATTCGCGGAGCGGTGATCTTCCGTGAATGACTCCTCGCAGTTAACGTGTTAACGGACTTTAACAGACTAAATATCGAGTTATCGGAAGTTAACTGGTCCGATAACGATAAATGGAAATTAACTTCCGTTAATAGTCCGTTAAAAAAAGTTAACTTCGTTAATTAACTGTTATCGGATTAACGCTTTAGTGCCCAACACTGATACACACACACACACACACACACACCAGGCTGGGTAGCTCAGTGGTTAAGATGCTGGGCTGCTGATCGAGAGATCGTTAGATTGAGTCCGGGCAAGGACTTTGTAATTTCTGACTCCCTTGTTGGGTCGTGATTCGAATTTCATGTTAAGCTGTAGGGCTAAGTTGGAGCAACAAGCTTGACTTTCGTCAAAATAAGCAATTCAGGTGGAAGCAAAACTAATGTCTAGTTAATACTCGTACTAAGGTTTTGTTAGTTGTGTTAAAGTCTCTTAAAATTATTATTATTATCATTATTATTATTATATCGTGGATAAGATGCATCTAATATTTATTTTTATGTCGATAATTTGAATGCATGAGCTAGTGGAATATATATATATATATATATATATATATATATATATATACACAGTACACACCTACTTTAGGTGCATACTTTAGGTGAATTCGAACGACGGTTCAGGATCGACCTACGGTCGACCCCTCTGCAGCATCCCGCCTCATTTGTGGGATTTGGTGAAGGAGGGAATTGCTGTCTGAGCTCCTCCTGCCCTCGTAGTCAGCCACGCATGGCTGGTCAGGGACTTTGCACAGGAATAGTCTGTCCAGCTGGTTCTTGAAGTTATTCAGGTCGGTGTGCTGGAGATTCCTCACTTCTTTTGGTGGAACACTGAAAAGCTTTGGGCCTCGTATTCTAAGGGTATTTTCCATCCTCATTTTCATGGCCCCTTCTCCCACCGCAGCTGAGACCGTACAAAATTTGCCTCTTCTCTCATTCCAGTTTGTTTCTATTTCATTTCTAAGGTTAGGGACAGAGCCGTCAAGTATTTTCCATATGTATATTATTGTGTACCGCTCGCGCCTTCTTTCGAGAGAGTCGAGTTTCAGTGATTGTAGTCGAGACCAGTAGTCTTCACCTTCCGTTTCCTCTCTCTTAGATGTAAAAGTCCTTTGTATAGCTTCAGTGTTCGCAATCTCTCGTTTTCTGTATGGGCTTGTGAGTATGAGCAATACTCAATTATTGGTAGGACTAGACTCTTCCGTAATTTGAGCATGATGTTTGCTTTTCTGCTGCGGAAGCTCCTCCAGATGATTCCCATTATTTTTCTAGCCGTCGTAATTTTGATGTTATAGTGCTCGCTGAATTCTGCATCCGACGACATTATTACTCCAAGATCCCTGACTTGTGGATTTGGTGTTATCTGTTTGGCTTGCAGAGTTTTGTACCCTTTTTTCTGTAGCTCTTTGTTATTACCATATCTTAGAAGTTGGAATTTTTCTTCGTTGAACTTCATATTGTTGTCTTCTGCCCACTGGAATAATGTTTCACTGTCGTTTTGTAATCTTTCTATGTCACCTTCGTTCAATATTTCCTTGCATATCTTTGTGTCATCTGCGAAACATGATACAATACTGTCATTGATATCTGTAATCATTATTATGAACAGCAAGGGAGCTAATACTGTTCCTTGTGGGACAGAGCTCTCTACTTCCGAGACTTCCGATTTGACTCCATTTACCACCACTCTGTGTTCTTTGCGTCAAGAAATTAAATATCCATCTTCCCAGCTTTCCAGTAATTCCTGTATTCTTAAGTTTGTGTGCTATAATTCCATGGTCACATTTATCGAACGTTTTAGCAAAGTCAGTATAGATTACATCTATGTTTTGTCCTCGACACAGTGTTTCCAATATTTTCTCCTGGTGGTCTTATAGCTATGATAGGCATGATCTTCCAGCCCTGAAACAATGTTGATTTGGGTTGTATAAGTTCTTTTCTTGTAGGTAGTAGGCAGGGCCGGATTTTCCAATAGGCAACATAGGCCATTGGCCTAGGGCCCACCAGTAACTGGGGGCCCACTGGGGACCTCCTACAATCCCTTGACACAAACAGTATCATTGACAAATTTGCCATAGAAAAAAGCAGGAAAAAGTCATTTTGAACTTCACATAGTTGTGCTTGCAAAATTTATTATGCTTCAGTTTCATTGTATTTTTCCATTATTCCTATGTGTAAGATGTACATGCTATAGAACTTGATTTACTTTGATGTACTTGATATGGAACTAATTTGATTAAAAATTATTAATGTGTAATGTATTACATTATGTTGTAATTCTTATTGCAAAATTTATTATGCTTCAATTTGACTGTATTTTTTTCCATTATTCCTTTGTGTAAGAATAAGTTGTACATGATATAAAACTAATTTGAATAAAATTATTGATGTGTTACATTATGTTGTAATTCTTTTTTTTTACATTACAATATTACGATATATATAATATTTTTTTGGGGGGGGCACTGATAAGGTTTGGCCTAGGGCCCACAAGCAAGTAAATCCGGCCCTGGTAGTAGGTAGTTTCGCTTCTAATTATACATTCGAAGCACTTTATAAGGTGTGAGGTGAGAGCTACCGGCTGATAATTCTTGGGCATCGCTCTGTTACCACCTTTGAATAAAGGAGCAATGTTCGCGTTCTTTAATGGCAGTGGAATTTGTCCTGTGTCGAGTGATTTCCTCTATAGTAAGTATAGCAGTTTGGCAATACTCTCTTTACATTTCTTCAGAAATATGGCACTCCATGTGTCTGGCCCTGATGCAAAATTGTTTCGCATCTGTGATAGAGCCTTAATTACAGCTCCTTCCGAGAACTCTAAGTCTATTAATAAGTTTGTGCCAGAATTTGACCTTGGCTGATTTGTATCAATGTCGAAAAATTCGTCTGCGTTTTCTACTTTCAGCTTGGACTTAGGGGTGCTAAACACAGAGTTAAATTGTTCCTTAAGCAGTTTGCTCATTTTTTGGGGTCATTTGTGTGTTTGGCCTCCCCGTCTATCAAGACCAATACTCTCTTGGCAGTGCAATTTCCTTTTCGTCAAAGTGTAGAAGTATTTTGGGTTATTTTTTATGTCTTCTGCTACTTTGTTTTCCTCTTCGTTTGTCTTATGTATGAATGTTTGCTTTAGATCCATTTCTATTTCGCCTAGTTTCCTCTCTAGTTTGAGTCTCCTTGCATCAGTTTTACATCTGTGGAGATGTTTTACGGTTTGCTTCCGTTGTCTAAATAGTGTCCTGATTTTTCTCTCGAGCTCGCTACGTTTTCTCTTTTGTCTCTCTGGAACATGCTTCAGTAATATAGGTTTGGTTTCAGACTTCATTATACCTAGTATTTGTTCTGGAGTCTTCTCGTGAAGTAGTAATTCCCAATTTACTTCCTTTAAATCTTTATTTACACTTTCCCAATCTACTTTCTTTGAATTTATGTTTGGAAGCCTTCAAATATTCCTTCTGCCTCCCTGGGATGCCTTTTCGGACCTCTGGGTGCTAACTTCAGTTGTATATCGATTAGGTTATGGTCGGAGAAATTTGTGTGCGTTACCTTTTTATTTATTATTATCTCATTGTTATTTGTCAAAATTAAATCCAAAACGTTCTCTTTCCTAGTAGCTTCACAGATTTCCTGAGTAAGAGCGTAATATTCCATCATTAAGGGTGTGCGATTCGGATATTTTTATTTCGATTCGATTTTTGATTCGATTCGGCCAATTGTTTTCGATTCTCGATTCGATTCGACTGCGACTGTGCACTGCACTCACCTATACTTTACAATTTACATGCACCAGCACCAACAGAACAACATACATGCACCAGCAACAACATACTGAAAAGCGTAATAAACAACTTAATCCAAAGAACCGGTCCAAACTTGTCACACCGCAAGGCGCGCGCACGTGATTCTGTGACATCACAAAATCAAAAGCTGACCATGCGCATTGAGCGCACTCAGATCTTTATAAAAGCGTAATCTCTCAAATATCTAACTATTTTATAGCGTTATTATATTATATATAATAATATAATATATATATAATATATATATATATACTGTGTATATATATATATATATATATATATATATATATATATATAATATATATGATACACACAGACCGTTCCTTGTTCCATGCACGGTCTGTGTGTATCATAAAAAACCTCAGGGGACCATTCTGAGTTCATTCCCATATATATATATATATTTATTTATTTATTTATTTTTTCAATTGTTATTCCACGGTTTCGACATTCCATGGTTTTGGGGTAGTGCCAGTTTATCGTCTCGACAGGTTACAGTTAGCGAATCGAAGAATCGAAATTTTTTAGCTCTAACTCGGGTCGGGTTTCGATTCTTTTTCTGAATCGATCCGAATCGACATTTTCGATTAATCGCACAGGCCTATCCATCATATCTAATAGCATTATTGCTTGGGTTCTATCATCTTTTGTAATGTTGCTATGAAACTTCTCAACATATATGACTTCGTCATTTTTCTTCCATGTTATGAATGGAAAATTAAAATCTCCGCAAATTAGAATATTTGTTGCTGAAGTTTCAAGTAAGTGTAACATGTTTTGTATTTCATTAGTGGCAAATTGGAATTCACTTTTTGGGGTGTTTGGTGGTCTGTAGACGTCCATAATGGTTAGGTTCATTTCTTTTACTTTTAATATAATAACTTCGACTGTGCTGTTTGATTTGTTTACCTTCACCTCACATGTGTATGTGTTTTTCACGTAGATACAACACCCTCCCCTCGTCTAGCCATTCTATCTGCTCTGTATATGTTGTAGTCCAGCAATGCTATTTTAGTATTCTTGATGCAGTTTTCACAACCTTTTTCGCATTTATGTAAGTGTGTTTCCGTTAGGTATATGATATCTATGCTGGTTTCCATAGCTAAATTTTGCAGGTATTGTAATTTGCAGTCTGCATGGTCCGTATAGAGGGGCGCGTCTTTTTTATGAACAGGACGTCCTATCCGCGGATAGGACGACAAGTTAACGGATAGGACGCAAAAAGTGTATTTGCTTTGGTTATATGGCTAAATTATTGGCAGAAATAGATTCAGCATACACGATTTAACTTAAATTCATATTTTAGTAAAGGATGTCTATTGCAAATAAATTAGAATTCGTCCTGTTCGTATGTTGATGTCATTTGGCAGCTAGCGATGCTCCTATACGGCCTAGGCCTACGTCAATGCTTGTTTGAAGACTTGGTTGAGCGATTCACAGTTGTTGTTTGTCCATCGTGTGAGTGGTGTATCTAGATTCATTGTGTGTGATGACTTCATGTGAGTATGCAAGTTTTTCTCAAGCAAGTGAATAATTCGAGTGTTGAAATAATGCATGAAGTCGCTACTGATGGATGCAATGAGGCGTATAATTATTTACCACGCATCGGTAAGGCTATCAATTTGTGATGCGTGATCTTTATGGGGACTCCGCCCCCGTACCCCCGAGACCTAAATTATACAAATGATAATGTAATAACGATTGCTATATCTCCGTAATAACGGTTACTCTGGCTCGCATACATACAAACAGGACAAATTCTAATTTATCTGCAATAGATATCCTTTACTAAAATATGAATTTAAGTTAAATCGTTTATGCTAAATTTATTTCTGCCAATAATTTAGCCATATAACCACAGCAAATATACTTTTTGCGTCCTATCCGTTGACTTGTCATCCTATCCGCGGATAGGACGTCCTGTTCAGAAAAAAGACGTGCCGCATATAGAGGCCTTGTATATTTGTGTATAATACATTTACCGAGTTTCTAATCTTCGTGTTCGATTTTCCTAAATGATGGTCGTTTCCTGGTCGATGTCGGTTCCTGTTTGGTGTTATTGGTTGGGCCGCTGCATTTGGGAGTATTGGGGTTGCGGCCCGTGACACCACTGCCGTTGTTGTATTATTGGTGGGTGATGTTGAATAGAAGGGTGATGTTATATATATATATATATATTATATATATATATAGAGAGAGAGAGTGTAGTGTAGTGGTTAGCGTCGCTGACTACGAATCCATCGGCCCAGGGATCGAGACCCACTGACAGCAGGCGGCGCGCAGCAAAACCCAGCTGTTCATCCTTCCACACAATAAAAAAAGTAAATTGGTTGGTAGATAGATGGGTGGTACCCTAGGTAGCCTAGTGGTTAAGACGCTGGACTGCTGCTGGGATGTGGTTCGGATTCCACGTTAAACTGTAGGTCTAAGGTGGAGTGACAAACTTGACCTTCGTCAGAATGAACAATTCGGCCGGAAGCAAAACTAAGGTTAATGAAGGTTAATCCTGTTGCTTTACTTACTTGTTCTGTTTTGTTTAACATCAAAATATTTTTGCAGTGATTTGAGAAACACAAAATAATTATTATAGGTTTTAATGTCATGTTTTGATGTTGTTAAGACATGTTGATAATCTCAAAATCATTTCATGTCATTCATATCTTTAATGCCATTAAATATGAGCAATTTTGGAGATTTCTGAGAATTGTGGAACTTAAATTACAAAAATATGAGGTCAAAGCTGTGAATTTTACAAAATAGATGAGTTAATGTCCCATCTGAAAATTGGTTGGTTGTATATTATTTATTGTCGGTGTAAATGTTTGTTCGTTCTTTTATTTGTTTGTATGAATTCCACGTATAAAAACGTATATATTTCAAAAGCCTTTTATTATATAAAATGATGCTTTCAAATCGTGGTGAGGGATAACTAATTGGGATGTATTCCTTTGGTATTCACCGCCTCTCAAAAACCGTTCCTGACTTTATAAAATGAGAAATAACGAGCTCTCAGGGAATAATATACGAATATATCGGCATTGGAAGCCATTACAGAGGCTCTCTCTTTTTCTCTCTTTTTCTCTCACTCTCCCCCTGATCATTATTTATCTCGGTGCAACGGAGTATGAAACTCTATCTCTCCATTCTAAAACAATCACTCACGATCTTTCTTCCTCGGCCATTCCATCACCAACATAATCTTATAGTTGCTCTTTTGCAGGCTTCCAGCGGGAAGTGCAGAACATTTTATGCCCTTCTATTTGGTTTGGCTCATTCCTCCAAAGTGACGCTCTTATGCCTGGAATGGCTCCCTGGAAAAAGCATCTGGAACTCATCATTTCCAGAGAGCTCCAGAGACAGCTTGTGACCAATGACCACCGCTATGATGAGAAGGACGAGGGTAAAATGAGACTAAAAAACTTGTTTTCATATACAAGAAGATTGAAGAAGGGAGAAAATTGGCGTAGGAACTAATTAATAAATGTAAACCAGAAGCAAAATTCGAAAGAACACGAAAGAGAGAGAGAAATAAATGTCTCCATTTTGAAGGTTTTGAAAAAAATCCGAAGTGATTCTCAATTTCTTTTTTGTTATTGTATTTAGTACAACGATTGTGTCGCATATGAAAAAAAAAATCACGCTATATTTTCAAGTTTTTATTTGTGGATAACAATATTTAATCTAATCTAATAACCCCAAACCTAATCAAACCTAACCTAACCTAACCTTCATTATTTATTTTTTCGTAATACTTCAATATAAAAAAATAAATCTAAAACAATGGCGACACCGCTAATACCACTCCACTCACGTTCGTATCACGATGAGCTCTGTACGCATCCTAAAGAGTGCCGCGATTTCGTAAGGTAGCTAACAAAACACACACACACACACACACACAAATAAAGTTAATATAAAAAGAAACTAACATTATAAATTTCCAGAGGTTAATTTTGCATGTAAATGTAAAATAAAGCGTAATTAAAAGCTTTTTCCCTTAATACGTTTTTAGCACGTAAAAGAAAAAAAAATTATGAACGTATGAATTCATTCGGACCCCTTTTCCTTCCTTCATTAAGTTTCATGTTAAAAGATTGAAAAAGGGCGACAATTCAGGGAAAGATTACGTACTTTTATTACCATTAACCCCGCTTCAAATTCACTTCAACCATATTAAACTCATAGTTTGCCTCACTAAGTGTTCTAATCCACTGTATCCATATACATATATATATAATATATTGACAAAGTGGATTAGTTGTGTAGATAGGTTATATACCTTACCTTATGAACCTTATGTTGTTTCGTGTGTTGGTCTCTCTTCACACGGAGGTCAAGCTGGTGGCCCCGCCTCTAGGTCTGGCCTGGTGGAGGAGCGAGTTACTTTCTTGCACTCTCCACCGTACATAGCCAGGCACGCCCGGCTCATCTGGTACTGTCCTGAGCCAGGCATCCAGTCTTTTCTTGAAGACTTCAACTTTGACCCCCGTTACGTTTCTGAGGTCCTTAGGAAGCTGGTTGAAAAGTCTTGGCCCCCTGACAACCAAGCTATTTTCCTTCAGGGTTGAGGAGGTCCCTTGTCGTGCTTTTAATTTGGGAACACTACACATTCTGCCTTTCCTATTTTCCAGTGTTGTTTGAATGGTAATTGGGTTTAGTTTTACGTTTGGTACCAGTTTTTCGATCATTTTCCATATGTAGATTATGATGTACCTCTCTCTTCTTCTTTCCAGTGAGTACAGATTTAGTTTACGTAGTCTTTCCCAGTAGTTGAGTTCTTTGCAGCCATCAATCTTGACTGTGAAATGCCTTTGCGTTTCTTCTAGTTTATTATTTTCTTCCTTTTTATATGGGGACGTCAAAACTGAGCAGTATTCAAGTTTTGGTACAATCAGTGTTTTTAGCAGGGGAATCATTACTGTCCTGTCCCTTCTCTTGAACGTTCTTAGAACCTGTCCGGCGACTCTTTTTGCTTTATTTATCGCTATCTGATTTTGTGTTTCGAATTTCGCATCATCTGTCATTATTATCCCGAGATCAATCGCTTTCATGCTTCTCTGAATTTCCTGTCTATCTGGAGCATAATATGCAGTCTGTTTAAGTTCTTCTTTTCTACCATATCTCAAGAGCTGAAATTTCTCGGCGTTGAATGACATGTTGTTGTCTTCTGACCATTTGTATATTTTGTTCGTGTCCCTCTGCAAGGCCTCCACGTCATGTACATCGCTGATTTTTCTGCTGATCTTTGTATCGTCTGCAAAGGATGTTACTATACTATTGCTGTTTACTCCGCTGTCTATGTCTGTTAGCATGATAATGAACAGGAGTGGGGCCAGTACTGTCCCTTGTGGTACTGAGCTGCGTACTTCCGATTCTGATGATGATATACCTTGAATTTTGACGACCTGCAGACGATCACTAAGGAAGTTGTAGATCCATTTTCCCACTTTGCCTGTTATTCCCATGTCTTTAATTTTATGTCCTATTATACCATGGTCACATTTATCGAAAGCTTTAGCAAAATCTGTGTATATAACATCGTAGTTGTCATTGCCTTCCAATGCATCTAGGATATTGTTGTAGTGCTCTATTAGTTGTGATAGGCATGATCTACCTGATCGGAATCCATGCTGATTTTCGTTGAATCTTTCCCGTGTCTCCAGGAAATCATAAATTTTCTGTCTAACTATTCTTTCAAATACTTTGGTGAGGTGGGACGTCAATGACACTGGTCTATAGTTCTTTGCTTGAGATCTGTCCCCTCCTTTATATATAGGGACAATGTTTGCTCTTTTCAAGATGCTCGGTATTTCCCCAGTGTCTAGGGATCTTCTCCATATCTAGTATAAAGGTGTAGCTATTTCATTTTTACAGTTTTTAATCAATAATGCGTTCCAATTGTCCGGACCTGCAGCTGAATGTAGTCTCATTTGTTCTATAGCTCTCGCTACATCTTCTGGTGTAAACTCAAAGTCTGTTATATACTCTCCTTGCAATTCCTCTTCAAAGAATGCATTTATGTCAGGTATCGCTTTGTCACTTTTTGGGGTACTGAAAACTGATTCATATTGAGCTCTCAATGTATCAGATATTTCTTTTGGATCGTCGGTTAGTTCATTATTTCCCGTCCTTAAGGGCCCAATAGCGGCGCGCGTTTTTGTTTTCCTTTTTGCATAGCTATAGAAGTATTTTGGATTTTCCTTTATTGCTTCTACCGCCCTTTCCTCTTCCCTCTCTGTATGGTCCTTAATCAGGGCTTGTATTTCCCTATCGATACCCTCCAGTTTTTCTTTTATTATTTTCCTGCCATTATCTCCGCAGTTTCCTAACTTCGCCTCCACTCTCTTTCTTTTGCGGAATAGTCTTCTCTTTTGCCTTTCTAGCCAGCTCCTCTTTCCTTTTGGCTGTGATTTCGGAGCATATTTTTCTAAAATTCTCAGCGTCTTTTCCTTCAAAGTTGTTAGCATTTCTTCCGTTGTTTTATTCTCGAAAATTGTTCTCCATTCTATTTGGGCCATGTGCGATCTGATTGCTTCCCAATTTATAGTCTTCGAGTTTAAGTTAAAGGCCCCGAATTTACTTCTTCCCACAATATGTGTATTGTCTTCTAATGCTGCCATCATATTTGTTGATATCTCGATTAAGTTGTGGTCTGAGATAATGGTTGGGGTTATTTTTATATCAGCAATCAAGTTCGTGTTATTCGTGAATACCAGATCCAGGCAGTTATTTTTTCTGGTATTTTCTGTTATCTCCTGTGTCAGCATAAACTCGTTTGTGAGAGCCATCAACATTTTTGCTTGTTCCTGATCTTCTCTTGTGCCCCCCTTGTCCTGGTGAATATATATATTCCTATTCACCTTTTTGTATTTTATAAATGGGAAGTTAAAGTCTCCGCAGATCATTATATTGGGGGATGGAGGGTTTATGGCCTTTATTAGCTTTCTAATGTCATCAATGGCCTCCGAGAATTTTTCGGTTCGGGTGCTTGGAGGTCTATAGATGACTATTACTATCAAGTTTACCTGCATGGTAAATTCAAATACTTAGTCTGGAATCATGCAGTTTCTGGTTTTAGAAATCCATCTTCGAAAGAAAGCCTCGGAATTGATTCCTTTTCCATTCCAAACATGTTAAAAAAAAAAAATTGGTCTTCTAGGTTTCATTCCCTGCTCATTTTTAATAAAAAGATATAGATTTTTTTTTTTAGATAATTTTAAGCGCAGAATTCAATTTTGGCCGTTCTTAAATGCGAAAATTAACCAAAACTAAGATATATATCTACTCTAGCGTAAGTAAAATAGATAATAGAGTATACGCATTTGGCTAGTCTAGCATTTAAAGAAAAGTTTGAAATGTTGTTTAACATTAGGTTAGGTTAGGTTAATTTAGGTTAGGTTAGGTTAGATTAAGTTAGGTTAGGTTAGAATAGTGCGACTCACCTCTCTGAAATTGTTGTTATAGTCTATTACCACGTCGGTTTTAAATCCGAGTTCATGAACACCAAATTTTATGTTGGTGTATCCTTTTGCCTACCAATAAATAAACATAATAATCTTAGATAATGAAATATGGGCGTCTTCGAACCACGTTCCATTGCGCAACGAAACTGTTTTATTACACCCACTATCTTTTTGGCACCTCCATAAGCAATTATTATGTACGATTTTGACCACCATTTTATGTTTTGTACCACATTTCTTTTGGTATTATGATCCACTCCCGTAAAAATGTACCCCATCTTTTTCTCTCTGCAGTCTATTATGTAACTTTATTAAATTAAATTCTTTATCCATCTTTATTGTACAGTAAGTGAACCGATATCTTAACCGCTTAACGTAAGTGAGACCTAACCTAGCACCTTATGAAAAGGGTATTTATTGTGTACTTTCAAAACAAGATCTCGTACGATTTTTGTGAAAAATATTGCGTTCATTTAGGGTATACGTGGGTATAATTTACTTTCTATTTTAGTTAGGTTAATTAAGGTTTATATATCTTAATTTTGGTTAAATTCCGCATTTAAGAAAGACCAAAATTGGATTTTGCGCCTAAAATTACCTAAAAAAAATATATATATATCTTTATTTTGGAAAAATTACCAACGAATGAAACCGGGAAGACCCAAAACATAATAATAATACAATAAAAAAATAAAATAAAATAAATTCGAACTATGCTTGATTTTATTGCTTTATTGTTGACAAAAAAAAAATCCAATAATCAAATTGAAAATTGGTTAAAAACACGGTACAAACTTCCAGATAAATTTTTGCTATATAAAATTAACAAAATTAACTTAATTGTGAAAGATTTGTTTAACGTGTTATCTTTCATTTAAACTTAAATTAACTGTGTCCATTGTCCTTCTACAGTTACCATAACAGTACAATCTACTTCGATTTACTGTTATACAGGTAAACTTACAGTTCATTTCGGATCGTATTGAACTGTACATTCTATATTGTTACCATTGCACAACGTCTGAAATGCAGATTTGAGCGTCATTTATTATACAGGGTTGTTCCATAAATCGTTTTATTTCTGAACCTTTTCCTACTAGAATAGGGTGAGGGTAAAAAGGGTAAAGGAACGTATGGTACTCCCTGCACAATACACAGCTCATACTGCTTATGCACTGTACATGATTTTCAACAAAATTATTCCTCTCTCTCTCTCTCTCTCTCTCTCTCTCTCTCTCTCTCTCTCTCATGTCGAGGACACTCATTCATCTTAGTAAAATATTCATTTTGGAGGTTGGTGTGAGGTTATGGATGATGTTAATTCCATTTATTCAAGGGGTTCGTCGGTCGAGGCCACTCGATGGGTTTGAACGTGGAAACGGACGTCTTACGAGGGAGGAAAAGCGACTTCTTTCGTCGGTTTTAGTCGATTACTTTCGCCAAATGATTCCGTTCAAGTGGAGGTCTCCATGACACGATACAGCCGATGGCAAGAGAAGCGGAAATGGTGCCACGAATTATACGAATCAGGAAAGGAGTGCCACATAAAAAAGGAAAGTGAATACTTTATATATATATATATATATGTCCTAATGTAACGTTCCATGTAGCTTACGTGAATTAACGTGTGTTAACACCTGAATGGCACGGAATTTAAACATTTATTGCCTTCTTAACAAATAAAAGATAATCTCCTATATGATACCGGACTTTAATTACACCCTGTGTATATATATATATATATATATATATATATATATATATATATATATATATATATTCCTGTGCCAAAATTCGTTGACACCCTGGCACTTCATCATCTCATATGTGATATGGATTCAGTAAACTAATATGATGGATTATGAGCGATTCTTCGTTGAAATAAGACCCAAATTATGGATGTCATTGAAAGAAAGTCTCTACAAATATCATGTACTTATGCCAGAATGTATTTCAGTCAAGTGTCGTGTAAATATACTTGAATTTTCTCCCTGGGTTTCTTTTTTTTAATTTATAATAAAGTCCAGAATTTGTTAACTGTATCTGTCAATTCCTGGAAGAGAAGTTAATGATGTTAAAATTGACCTAAATACATAATACAAAAAGGATCCATTTCTATTGGCTTTGTAGGGGGTAATCGGTAGCAAAGGCAGTACCTGAAGAGGCACCATTCCTACTTCTGTTCCTAATATATATATATGTATATAGTATGTTATGCTTTTGCCTAGTTTTAAACCCTACATTATTGCGGTTGATTTCCAACCAAACAAAGGCAAACTTCAGTATGAAATTGAATATACAATGTACCGTGTACTTTGTCCTTAATACAGTTATTTATCATTTGCTTTTCCTCATTTCTATAAACAGGGAAAAAAATTCTCGCCATGCAGAGACTTAGAACATTGTTTTTCAGTCATTTTCAGCGTTAGCCTAAATCAAACGTGGCGTAAACTATCCCGGCCGAACCTGTATAGTGTATAAGCCTAATTTATCCTATCCTAACCTATCCTGACCTATCCTAACCTATCCTATCCTAACCTATCCTGACCTATCCTAACCTAACTTATCTTGACCTAACCTAACAAATGAATTGGACTAAAAATTTGACAATTTAACATGACAGTCTCGGTAAATGTCAATTTTTTTTATCATCAAAGTGAATCAACGTCCTCAAACCCAATTCACTTTACTATTTTTTTTTAATTTCTCCGTCATTTGTTTTACTGAAAGTTCAGCTTACTTTTGCCATCTTTATGAATTCCTTGTTTGCAGGATGTGAAGCTAAAGCTCTGAACCATTAACTTAAGACTTACTCTCCTGCAGCAAGGGTAAAGCGAAACATTCAATGAAAAGCCAGAAACTTAAATATGACAAAAGAACTTCAGGACTCATAAGAGAAGACAGAATTAAAAATTTATTCTAAATATCACGATCGTCGCTTAAAAACTAGATATAATAGTCTGAAAAATGCATCCTGCGAAGAAGTAAATCTTTTTTTTGTGCATAATAATAAACCTTAAAAAGAACAAGAGGAGAATAACGCCAAAAAAAAAAAATTGACGTTAAAAATTCAAAGTTAAAAAACAAAAATATTTAGCGGCAGCTTTTAACATGTACACTGTACAGTGAGACTGGAATTTTCATCAAGATGTGGGAAATTTTTTCATTGAACAAGTGTTTTCATCAAACTTCGATACTTGGTGAAATACTTTTCGGGAACTCATTCCTTGAAAATAATTTAATCGAAATGGGTGGCGCTATCTATTAGATGAAATGTCAATTAAATATCATTTCAGTTTATTTTTATAAACAGAGTGTAATTACATGCATATTAATTTCATGTTAATCAAAAACAGCATACTAACAGCAACTTAAGTTTCAAGATAAAATATATTAGAAATAAATTTACCTTACCTTGGTGATATTCGAACCAATGCCACTAAAGATTCAAATTTTTCAAGTCGCCACTTTATCCATCCGGCCAGGAGAAATTAGGATATATGAAGAGTTTTGTATATATATATATATAATATATATATATATATTATATATTAGTGGTGTACCGATTAATCGGCGTTGGCATCATCGGAATCAGCCATATTTGGGCATCGGCATATATATTATATATTAGTGGTGTACCGATTAATCGGCATTGCCAGAATCAGCCATATTTGGGGCATCGGCATCGGCACCGGACAAATTTAACCGATTCCTCTTACCAATTCTTTGAAATTTTAAAATTTGGATCACCTGAAGATCAGGGCCCCCAGCCTTCTATAGTGAGCCTTATACGACTAACTAACGAAAATATCATGACTTAACCTAACCACTCGTTAGGCCAATTGTACATCCTTGACGATTGGTTAGGTTAAGTCGTGATATTTTCGTTAGTTAGCCTTATAAGGCTAAGTAACGAATGCTGGAGGCCCTGATCTTCAGGTGATCCTAAAATTTTAATTACAAAACAAAATCTATATTTACTGGAAACTGAACATACAAAAAACACTATTTATGGTAGTTTATACTCATTTCAAAATGTAATTGTATAAAATACATTTTCCATTCACGAAAAAGGCAAAGCTTAATAAATTAAGTTACCCATAAATTTACATTTCCTCTAACTAGCTAATCTCTAAATATTATAAACTATTGTAATCTCCTACTCTATATTAATAATAATTCTAGGAACTATTGAAGAATAGGGGGACCTTTTCCAGTTTGTGTACCGTTTTTCATATAATTTATTTTTGCTTCTTTTCAGATCAAAAATGAGTGATCAAAAATGAGTTCTTGATAACCTAACCTAACCTAACCTAACGTAACCTAACCTAACCCACATTATAACTTTCGTCACTTGGGCACAGGATGTTTACTATGCTGTATGTAATGTACTGTAGAAAACGGTACATAAACTGGAAAACGTCCGAATAGGGACACCAGCCTTCTTTAGTTAGGCTTATAAGGCTAACTAACGAAAATATCACCACCTAATCTAACCAATCGTTATGTTAACTGTACGCCCTTGACGATTGATTAGGTTAGGTCATGATATTTTCGTTAGTTAGCCTTATAAAGCTAACTAAAGAAGGCTGGGGTCCCTATTCTTCAATAGCTCCTAATTCTATATTAAGTTGTACTTTATAATTCTTATATCAAACCAACTTATTATTTTGACTTTATTTTAAATGTTTTAATAATTTTATAAACTGAAATTGTATAGCCATTTTTCTTATTCAAATTACCACCAGGGCCTTGAAATTTTAATGAAAAATTTTGTTGTTGTTTACATCGTTGAAGAAAGAAAATACCTTCAACATGAGGAAAAACAATTACTTTAAATATTGGTATTCAATTTAGGAAACTAAAATAAAATTATTTTATCATTTTATTTAGTAATAAAACTATTTAACATCATTTTAGCTACGGTAGATGAGTAACAAATTCGGGTGCTGTATGTTGTGGAGTGAGTTAAGGATTAATGCATTTAAACAAATTTGAAATGTAAAAATACTGTATGAAAATTTTAAGTTTTTACGTTAGATTAGCATAATTTATGAAGGGAATTGATTTTTTAAAAAAATCTAAATAAAGAATCGGCATCGGCATCAGCTAAATTTTGGAATCGGTGCATCACTAGTATATATGTTACGGCCTTTTTGCGAAATCGGCCTTTTTGAAAAAGGGTTAAGTCGTGATGTTTTCGTTAAACAACGAAAATATCATGTCTTAACCTAACCTATCGTCAAGAGCGGACAGTTGACTTAACCGGGCATTAAATTAGCCTAAATCAAGTGTCCGCTCTTGACGATTGGTTAGGTTAAGTCATGATATTTTCGTTGTTTAACGAAAATGTCACGACTTAACCCTTTTGCAAAAAGGCCGATTTCGCATAAAGGCCGTAATATATATATATGAACCTTTTCCTGTTTATGTACCGTTTTTCATATAATTTATTTTTGATTGGTCATACAATCGCCGTCGATTATAACAACTTTTTAAGAGAGGTAAGTTCTTGATAACCTAACCTAACCTAACCTAACCTAACCTTCTGTTTTACTCTATGCTGTGCCTAACAGAAGCAAAGAAACACTAGAAAGTTGCATAAAAGCCAACATTGTAGAAAACGGTACATAAACTGGAAAACGTCCATATATATATATATATATATATATATATATATATATATATATATATATATATATATATATATATATATATATATATATATATATATATATATATATAACTTTCTAAGAGCTGCCTCTAAATATTTTTTTTTAACTTGGAATTTTTAACGCCAATTTTTTTTTTATTCTTGTCCTGTTCTTTTTAAGGTTTATTATTATATTTATTATTATTATTATTATTATTATAGTAAATACATGGTGTCTACAGACGGATTCTTATGTGAAGAATAAAAGTCTTAGGTTATACTTCCTCTGTTCTGAGGAAGTTCACAAACCTTGACAAATGTTACTAAGTTCATTTATCCTGCGGTGAAGAAGGCCTTGGGCAACCTCTTCACTATTATGCCCTTGTTAAACTCATGAAAATGTCCACAGAGAGAAATAGGAATAACAGCATAAACGGAGTTGCCAGTCAAAGGACAGGCAATGTCGCGCTCGGCATGGGAAGCAGCAGGGCTTCCCAGGTCGTCATCAGGCGAATTCCCTGCGACACCAACAAAAGAGTAAAGTTTGGGACGTGGAATGTAAGAACAATGAACAGACCAGAAAAGTTAGAGAACATTAAACAAGAGATGAATAGGCTGAGCATAGATGTCGTAGGGTTGTCGGAAGTCAGATGGCGAGAAGGAGGAGATTTTATTAGTGGAGACGTGAGGGTGAGTTATTCTGGTGGCGACAGGGCTGAGAGGGGAGTTGCTATTTTACTTAGAGGAAGGATAAGAAACACCGTAGAGGAGTTAGGCTGTGTCAGATAGAATCATGTGGATAAGAATGAAAGGCGAAAAAGTAGATACCTTTGTCATGCAAATGTATATGCCAACAAGCGCCCATCCGGAAGAGGAGGTAGAAGAAATGTATGATAGAATAAAGGAAATAATTGAAGCCCATGGAAGAAATACTAACGTAATAATCATGGGGGACTGGAATAGTGTGATTGGAGAGGGGAAAGACGGAAGGGAGGTTGGACCATTCGGATTAGGTAGTAGAAATGAAAGAGGAGAAAAGCTGTAGAAATTTCCAGAAGGCAAGAACTCATGGTGACTAATAGTTGGTTCCAAAATCACAAAAGAAGGAGATACACATGGAAAAAACCCAGGAGACACTGAAAGATTCCAAATTGACTTTATTTTGGTAAGACAGAGATATAGGAATGCAGTGAAGAACTCGAAAGCTTATCCTGGAGCAGATGCTGACTCCGATCATAACTTGGTGGTAATGGAAAATATGGTGAGGTTGAAGACTCTGAAAAAGAATAAAGCAGGTAAGAAATGGGATACTGAAAAACTGAAGGGAGAACAAAGGATAGTTTTTGCTAAAAAGGTAAATGAAGAGATAAGGAGGCAAAGAAATGACGGCCACATTCATATGACAAGTGAAGAAAGATGGTTTAGACTGAGGGATACAATAAAGGAGAGTGCACAGGAAAATATCGGTTATGTGAAAAGAGAAGCAAGGAAACCCTGGGTCACTACAGAGATGCTTGACAAAATGGAAGGAAGAAGAAAATGGAAGAGTATAATTACAGAAGAAGGGAGACAATGATACAAACAGTTGAATAACGAACTGAGAAGAGAAACTGATAAAGCAAGAGAGATGTGGCTTGAAGGGTAGTGCAGGGAAATGGAGAAATTAGAAAGAAAAGAAAGAACTGATTTAATGTACCAAAAAGTTAAGGACATAAATAGATGGAAAAGAAGTAGCTTGGGAGTGCAAGAAATAGAGGGGAGAAATGGAGAAAAACTGAAAAGACAAGAAGATATAAGGAAGAGATGGATTGAGTATATTGAAGAACTGTATGATAAAGAGAACAAACCTAATAACATCGAAATTGAGGAAGCAGATGAGGTGGAAGTAGATTGTATGGGACCGGACATATTGGAAAGAGAAGTAGAGATGGCTGTAAAAGACCTAAGAAATGGCAAGGCCCCCAGGACCAGATGATATACCAGCAGAACTTCTGAAAAGTCTTGAAGGTGATGCCAGAGAGGAGGTGAATGTATTGTGCAGAAACATGCATGAAAGTGGAGACTGGCCTACTGACTTCATGAGAGTCTCTACACATGATTACAATCCCCAAGAAACCGAGAGCCACCAAGTGTTCAGAATTTCGAACCATAAGCTTGGTCAGCCATGCATCAAAAATAATGCTAAGGCTACTAACCAGAAGACTAATGAACAGAGCTGAGCAGTACATTGGAGAGGATCAGTTTGGATTTAGGTCAAAATGCGGAACAAGAGAAGCTATTGGTATTATGAGAATGATGGGAGAGAGAGTGCTGGAACATAATCAGGAAATGTTTGTTTGTTTTATTGACTTTGAAAAAGCTTTTGACAGAGCCCAATGGAGGAAACTAATGGAAATATTGAAGAATATTAATGTTGACTGGAGGGACCGTAGGCTGATAAAAAATCTATATCTTGGGCAGACTGTGAATGTTAGAGTTGCAGGAGGAGAATCGGAGCCTGTATTGGTTAGGAGAGCGGTCAGGCAAGGATGCTCCCTGTCCCCTGTTATTTAACATCTATGCGGAAGCAATGATAATAGAAACACTCTCAGATCTGGAAGAGGGAATCAGAGTGGGAGGTAAATTGATCAAATCTGTAAGGTTTGCAAATGACAAGGCATTTGTTTGTAGTACTTAGGAAGGACTGCAAAGAATGGTCAATAGCTTGACAACAACGGCGGAAGAATTCGGAATGAGAATTAATGAGACCAAGACAAAGGTAATGAAAATTGCAAGGAGGAGAGGAGCACAAATGAACCTAACGATAGGAAATCGGACCTTAGAAGAAGCTGAGCAGTTTAAATATCTGGGAAGTTTATTAATCAACAATGGAGACTGCAATAAGAAAGTAAGATCTAGAATTGGTATGGGTAAGGTAGCTTTTGAGAGACAGAAAAGACTACTTACAGGCAAACTCAACTTGAAGCTGAAGAAAATGTTAGTAAAAAGCTTGATATGGAGTGTGGTACTGTATGGAGCAGAAACATGGACACTGAAAACAACTGAAAAGAAACTCCTGGAAAGTTTTGAAATGTGGATTTGGAGAAGAATGCTAAAACTAAGCTCATCCTACCTTTTAAACAGAAGTCTTAAAGCTAGTGAGAACTTAACATTTACTTTAAGCTCAGGAACCACTCATTTTGAGTGCAGCTTTACAAATGTGGTGGCACTGACTTTGGATGTGAAGCATAAAATTTTTATGGCTATGGTATTTTTGTAAATTTGTGAACTGACTTGCTTTTCCTCAATTTCAAAAAAAGAGTATAAAATTTTGTACAAGCGTGGTCTGACTAGATGCACAAAATTATTTATTATATTTTACTACAAACAACACAAATTGTAAAATAGCTCCGTTGGGCGGAGCTCAGAACTCTCGACAAATAAACTCCATCCAACGTCACGCGGACAAACGCCTTACTCAGCTGAACAACATTTTGGTCACATAAACTTTGCTCTAAACTTTTTTGTAGTGAACAAATTTGTTTGATGTTTACATCAAATTATTCGCGACGACGCCCTCTATCTTTTGGTGTAAAGTGCGTGTGATGTAATTTCTTCTGAAAAAAGTTATAGCCTTCAGGAGAGCCGTCCGCAAAGTACTAGTTGGAGTCAAAAAAGATTTGTCCACTCACGGTAGTGCGTGGACGATATATATATATATATATCATATATATGATGATGATGATGATGAAAATAACCACGAAGAAAAAAGGAAACACAGATGGTGCTCAAGCGCTTTCGTCTAATGACATCCTCAGGAAGACGAAAGCGCTTGAGCACCATTCTGCGTTTCCTTTTTCCTTCGTGGTTATTTTCACCATAAATATTATTCACGTGTTACTTTCGTGAAATAATTTCCATATATATATATATATATATTATATATATATATATATATATATATATATATATATATATATATATATATATATAGTTTCTCTGAAGAGGAGCCGAAATAAACTGGAAAGTACTCGGAGTGGATTTTTCAATTTTGTCTGCAGGTTATTTCAAAATAAAGGAGTGCACGCGCTTAATGTGAATACCATATATATATATATATATATATATATATATATATATATATATATATATATATATATTATACAGGAAGGAGGGGCCAAGGGCCAACGCAGCAAAAATGCTCCACTCATAGGAGAAGATGAGAGCCGAAGTCAAGGTACTTAAAAACGATGCCTTTTTTATTTTGAAGAGATTATGTAGTGTGTAAGATGCATATATGTGCAGAGATAAGTGTGAATTTGGGAGCATACTGGACTACTCACAGGGTGGGCGAGACACGGAGAGAGATCAGCTGAGGAGAACAGTGACAGGAAAAACGGGAGTTACAGTACTCCCTGTCTCCTGCCAAACGTGTGTGTGTATATATAAATATATATATATATAAATGTGTGTGTATGTGTGTGTGTGTGTGTGTGTGTGTACATATGTGTATATATATATATATATATATATATATATATATATATATATATATATATATATATTTTTACTTTGTGTTACTTTATGTGGGTTCGAACGACGGTTCAGGATCGACCTCCGGTCGACCCCTCTGCAACATCCCGCCTCATTTGCGAGATTTGGTGAAGGAGGGAATTGCTGGCTGATCTCCTTCTGCCCTCGTAGCCAGTCACGTATGGCTGGTCAGGGACTTTGCACAAGAATCTGTCCAGCTGGTTCTTGAAGTTATTCAGGTCGGTGTGCTGGAGATTCCTCACTTCTCTCGGTAGGGCATTGAAAAGCTTTGGGCCTCGTATTCTGAGGGTATTTTCCATCCTCATTTTCATGTTCCCCTGTCCCAGCGGCTGGGACTATACAAAACCTGCCTCTTCTCTCATTCCAGTTTGTTTCTATTTCATTTTTAAGGTTAGGGACAAAGCCCTCAAGTATTTTCCATATGTATATTATTGTGTACCGCTCGCGCCTTCTTTCGAGAGAATAGAGTTTCAGGGATTGTTGTCGAGACCAGTAATCTTCATCTTCCGTTTCTTCTATCTTAGGCGTAAAAATCCTTTGTATAGCTTCAGTGTTCGCAATGTCTCGTTTTCTGTATGTGCTTGTGAGTACTGAGCAATACTCAATTATTGGTAGGACTAGACTCTTCCATAATTTGAGCATGATGTTTGCTTTTCTGCTGCGGAAGCTCCTCCAGATGATTCCCATTATTTTTCTAGCCGTTGTAATTTTGATGTAATGCTCTCTGAATTCTGTATCCGGGACATTATTATTCCCAGATCCCTGACTTGTAGATTTGGTGTTATCTGTTTGGCTTGCAGAGTTTTGTATTTTTTATTCCGCAGCTCCTTGTTATTACCATATCTTAGACGTTGGAATTTTTCTTTGTTGAACTTCATATTGTTGTCTTCTGCCATTCGAATAATATTTCAATGTCGTTTTGTAATTTTCTTATGTCATCTTCGTTCAATATTTCCTTACATATCTTTGTGTCATCTGCGAAACATGATACAATTCTGTCATTGATATCTGCATCAATATCTGCAATCATTATTATGAACAGCAAGGGAGCTAATACTGTCCCTTGTGGGACAGAGCTCACGACTTCCGAGATTTCCGATTTAACTCCGTTTACCACCACTCTTTGTGTTCTTTGCGTCAAGAAATTAAATATCCATCTTCCTAGCTTTCCAGTGATTCCTGTATTCTTAAGTTTGTGTGCTATGATTCCATGGTCACATTTATCGAAGGCTTTAGCAAAGTCCGTATATATTACATCTATGTTTTGTCCTCGACACAATGTTTCC
Source organism: Bathynomus jamesi (assembly GCA_023014485.1). NCBI lineage: Eukaryota > Metazoa > Arthropoda > Malacostraca > Isopoda > Cirolanidae > Bathynomus > Bathynomus jamesi. Next base: position 209,538 of record JAJOZX010001263.1, read on the forward strand.
AATATTTTCTCCTGGTGGTCTAATAGCTGCGATAGACATGATCTTCCAGCCCTGAAGCCATGTTGATTTGGGTTGTATAAGTCTTTTTCTTGTAGGTAGTAGGTAGTTTTGCCTCTAATTATACGTTCAAAACACTTTATAAGGTGTGAAGTGAGAGCCACTGGCCGATAACACAGCTCAACAAAAACATTTTTTTGTTTCGTTGCCAAGGAAATTCGTACAAATTTAGGGTATTTTGGGGTTGCTGAATTCCAAAATGAAAGTAGTTTTTCCGATTTGGCTCTAGTTCTTGAAATAATGAATACCCTCAATTAATAGGAAACGTAACTATAACGCGTGCAATATGGGAAACTACCGGAACATTCTAGATGGTGAGACACGCGAATATTCTTAGTGTTTACTCCGCGATCATTCTAGAATATTCCCCCTCCGTATATAAGTCATCGGCCACCCAACCAGTAGTCAGTTGACAGTGTGGTTAATGTGAAAGGTTTCAATCGATACAAGAAACTCAAGTGGGATTATCCCAATTTGGAATCAGCAAGGCGACCTGTGTCACACAGCGAAGACGTTCCCATACCAGTGTTTACCACACTGCCCGACCTTCCGTTGTCAGAATTTGAAGAAATTCAGGACTTAGGTGGTAGTAGTGGAAGTGACTATGAAGGAAGCATTTCAACACCTCAGCAGTTCTCCCAAGACGAACTCAATGATCTGATACGGGACCTCAGTCTGTCAAAGTCTGCTTCAAATACATTTGTAGATCGTTCCCTGAACTAAGTATGGAAAAACTAAAAGCTGGAATCTTTGATGGCCCTCAAATCCGTACACTTATCAAGGATTCTAATTTCACAAAATTTATGAATGGTGTTGAAGCTTCTGCCTGGTGCAGTTATGTCTCAGTTGTCAAGAACTTCTTGGGTAACCACAAAGCAGACAATTATGAAGAACTGGTGCAAAACATGCTCACAAACTTTGAAAAGTTGGGTACTAATATGAGCATAAAGGTACACTTTCTCCATAGCCACTTACACAGATTTCCGGATAATCTTGGTGATTTTAGCGAGGAACAAGGGGAGAGGTTTCATCAAGATATCAAGGTGATGGAGGAAAGGTATCAAGGCAGATGGGACAGACACATGATGGCAGACTATTGCTGGAACCTCCAACGTGATTGTCCTGATAACCCACATATGTATTTCATGTGTTTACTTTTGTATGATTTGAAACAATTTCATGCGATTTGTAAGTAGGCTCCGCCTGAACATTAAATTTTTTGCATTTTTACGTGTTTCAATGGGGTACCAATTATCTCATAAATTAGAGCCAATCTAGCAAAACCGATGTCATATTCGGAATCAGCACCACAAAGTTACCCCAAAATCACTCTAATATGATTGGCAATAAAATGAGTGTTGACCAGTGTAATTCTTGGGCATTGCTCTGTTACGACCTTTAAATGGGGGGACAATGTTCGCGTTCTTTAAGGGGAGTGGAATTTGTCCTGTGTCGAGTGATTTCCTACATAGTAAGTATAGCAGTCTGGCAATACTCTCCTTACATTGCTTCAGAAACGTGGCACTCCGTGTGTCTGGCCCTGTGTCTGGGCTGAATTTTCTCGCATCTGTGATAAGACCGTAATTACGTCTCCTTCCGTGAACTCGAAGTCCATTAATAAGTTTGTGCCGGAATTTGTTCTTGGTTGATTTGTACCTATGTCGAAAAATTCGTCTGGGTTTTCCACCTTCATCTCGGATTTAGGGGTGCTAAACACAGAGTTAAATTGTTTCCTAAGCAGTTCGCTTATTTCTTTCTGGTCATTTGTGTACTCGGCCTCCCTATCTGTCAACGGCCAATACTCTCCTTACACTGCATTTTTCTTTTCGCAAACGTGTAGAAGTATTTTGGGTTATTTTTTGTTTTCTGTTACCTTGTTATATATATATATATATATATATATATATACACACACATTCAACTGCAAAGAACACGCAGTATAAACAACGACGCTTGTATAGGAGATATTCCGCGCAAGACGAGAGAGAGAGAACGAAACAAATGAAAAAATGAGGTAACCACCCGGGAATCGAACCCTGAATCTTCCGATTGCCGGTCAGATGCGATACCATTACACCATGGGCCTCACTCTTCCAAATGCCGTAATTCTTCTACATACTCGCAGAAACCAATGCCCCAAGGGGGCACCTCCCGCATGCCGTAACATTATATACATTCAACTGCAAAGAACACGCAGTATAAACATCGTTCTTTACGTTGTTTATACTGCGTGTTCTTTGCAGTTGAATGTATATAATGTTACGGCATGCGGGAGGTGCCCCCTTGGGGCATTGGTTTCTGCGAGTATGTAGAAGAATTACGGCATTTGGAAGAGTGAGGCCCATGGTGTAATGGTATCGCATCTGACCGGCAATCGGAAGATCCCGGGTTCGATTCCCGGGTAATTACCTCATTTTTTCATTTGTTTCGTTCTCTCTCTCTCGTCTTGCGCGGAATATCTCCTATACAAGCGTCGTTCTTTACGATATATATATATATATATATATATTATTCATCGATGCATTTACAGTTTAAAAAATGGAAGTATGAAACGTTAAACATCTTTTCACGTAGAGCATCATTCATCATTATTATTATTATCATTATTATTTTTATCATTAATTCCAGACAGGATATCCTTGATATTCTCAATCAAGTTCGATCGACGATTAAGCGTCACACGGACAAATAATCGTCACGCTTCACGCGAACAAATTAGCGTCACACGGACAAACATCTTATTCGGCTGAACAACATTTTGGTCACGTACATTTTACTCTAAACTTTTTTGTAGTGAACAAATTTGTTCCATGTTTACATCAAATTATTCACGACGACGTCCTCTATCGTTTGGTGTGAAGTACGTGTGATGTAATTTCTTCTGGAAAAAATGTTATAGCCTTCAGAAGAGCCGTCCGCGAAGTACTAATCGGGGGTCAAAAAAGATTTGTCCACGCACGGTAGTGCGTGGACATATAACTTAAATTCATGTATAACTTCGGGAAAAAAGTTCGCCGAGAAGCTAACTTCCTAGGAAGTATAAGAAATTACAAATTGGCAATATTCTAGTTTTCTTTGGATATTTTATTCGGATCACCTGAAGATCAGGGCCCCCAGCCTCAATTACCAAATGACATCTTCGTTAAAACTAACGAAAATATCACGACTTAACCCTAACCAATCGTCAAGAGCGTACAGTTGACCTAACCGGGCATTCAATTTAATTTATTATTATATTTGGTACTGTAAAGCAAAAAAACAAGAATACATGGGGGGGGGGCCCTGATCTTCAAGTGATTCTTTTATTCCTTTTGTGAGTAGTAAAATTTCAAAATAAAAAATCCAGTCATTACTAATCATCAAGTTTTGATTTTTAGAAATTTTGTTTATAGGCAAACTTATTTCCGCAACTGTACCTGATTAATAGGAACACCATTTAATTTCAAAATGTGTGTATAGTACTTTGTTCTGTTTAGGACTGTTTAAGATAGAAATACTGTTTTACATTACTTTCGTAGACATTTATTAAGCACTCAACCTTGTACGTGACTGTCTGATGAACACCATATTGGCACAGAGCACTTATTCTAACTTCATCTATAGACGCTATAGAACCTCCAACATGACATTTTAGTAAATTAACAAACCATTTATATACTGTATACATTGAACAGTAAATGATAGGAAAAACACTTGCCGTATTCCACATAAGCATTTACGAGAGTCAAAGAATACAATTAATTGTAAATATTTCACTTAAATACAAAAATATTGGATTAGGATATTCAATATTCTCTCTCTCTCTCTCTCTCTCTCTCTCTCTATATATATATATATATTATATATATATTTTTTTTTCCATCAATGAATACTATATTATGATCAACCCTATTATAAGCCTTATTTATATCGAGAAACCAATTGTAATCCTGATGTAATCCTAGTGTGTGTGTGTGTGTGTGTGTGTGTGTGTGTGTGTGTGTGTGTATATATATACACACACATTAGTGAATTGTTTTCAGGAAACAAATTTACAAATTCTTTCAATACTAGTGAGGCAGATATATGACAAATCTGAAGCAAAATGTTCACTTCTGGCAGAAAGCATGACATTTGGTTTATAGGGGTTCTAAAGGATACTAAGTTTAAAAAAAAAAATGGTAGACAAGTTGTACGGGTAATGTATCCTGCTTAAATTGTGGGTGGGTGGTTGGGTTGGTGAGATTTGGGGAGAGGGAGCAAAATGTAATATTTCTTGTATATCTTCACTAACAAATTGTCTACATGAAATTTAGTATATTTAGGTTTTAAGTAAATTATAAAAAAATAGACAAATCATACAGTCAATGTATCTTGCTCATATGAGACAATCATCAGTGGTAGAAAATACAAAGGGTCAAATGCTCTTGGGTCTGAAATAGCTAACATCTGAGTGACTCAGTCAACGTTTTTACTTCTTAAACGAATACATATGCTTTTATATGCTGTTAAAATTATATGATAAATATTTTTAATCCATTTTATAAGAAATATTGACTCTTTTATGGTAGGTTTTAACAAGTAAATCTACGCATTAAGAGACAGAATTCTTATTCAATGTGTGCATATACTGCACTAAAGCAAATCTAGATAGAAAAACACACTGTATTTATTTACTTCGCATTTTGTCTCGTGTTTGAACAAGTTTACCTAATTATTAATTTTTTATGGTATGTGCTTTAATAATTTAGATTTATAATGCAGTAATTTCATGATAAACGTATGACATATTTTCATGATGAAATAGGAGATGTTAATTATCGTATTTTAAGAGCTACAATCATTTTATATCTGAAGTTTGCCTATTTTTTTTTTTGTAGCTAATACGTAAAATTGTTATGGTAATTCAAGTGAATGTGTTTTATTTTGTTTCGGGTATTGGTGGTGGTTTACCTTACAGCCAGGCATACACATTAACCTTAGAAATCCTGAAAACTCACAGTGGAATAACCAACGGTAGATGACACGTAGAAGCTTGTACTACTTACTACCATAGAGACAATAAATATCAGCATCAGTGCCCTCAAAAGCTTTCATCTACTTCCACAGGGAGTATACAGCACACAGATTGGCCTCTGTGTAGTATTTTACCAAGAAGGTTCAAAAGGCCACCTGATAGATCCATACAATGCCAAATATCCTACACAACCAAAAAGCTATAAAACACTAGGTGAGAATCTGGACTAATTACATAACCTCAACGCCCTTCCACTACATACAGAATTAATCAGGCTGAACGATGGATCTGGGATTGAAGACACTGACCAAATATTTTGCCAAATGGCATAAATCATGTTACCTTCTTTGCTATAAAACGAAAAGTGAAAGAGCAGCCCACAGCGACCACCAGCGAAATCCCGACTTAGAGCTAGTTTCTTCTCTCCAAATGTAAATGCTAAAAACCTGCCGGTTTGCTTCTTTTGTGACAAAACTGTAGAAGATGATTCTCACAAAGCTGCAGCAGTGAACCTTGATACAAATGTGCGCAAAATGGTAACAGAGTTAAGTGACACAAAACTTCCCCCATCGAGCATTTGTGGGAACATGTTAAAAGGGAGGAGGCCAAAAACAATCCTACAAGTGCAGAAAATCTCTGGAATACTGTGCAAGAATGCTGAAACAAATAAGATAGTGGTATTTTACATAAATTAGTAGAATCAATGCCCCGAAGTGTTGAAGCACTTTTAAAGGCAAAAGGTGGCCAGACAAATACAAACTAGGTTTAACATTCTTTTTTTGTCATTTGCTACAATTTTTCTTTCATTATGTTATATAGTCACGTTGTAAATATTGGCTTAAGCTATATTAAATGGTCTTTGTATTTTCATCTATTAAAATCATTGGAAAAATAAAAGATTTGTGCCTTGATTCAGATTTTGAACTCTAATATACAATATGTATTTATATAAACAGAAACAATGTATGTATTAAAGTATACCTACCAAAAACAATACAAAAGAATATCTACACAAAACTGTCGTTATACCTTAACGTCTCATGGCTGAGTGAGTAACGTGGTAGCTCAAAAAATTCGAATCTTCGGTAACAACGGCTCGAACCCCACAGAATTAAGATAAAATGATTTCTAATGTATTTAATCTTAAAACTTAAATTCTTGTTAGTATTGTTCTGGATTAACATACAAAAAATAAACTAGCATGTAATTACACTCAGTTAATAAAGATAAACTGAAACGGAATTTAATTGACATTTCCTCCAACAGATGGTGCCTCCCAATTCTTTAAATCATTTTCATTAAGGTATAAGTTCGATGATAAATATTTTCATGAACTGAGGGCACTTGATAAAAACATTTTTAACACCTTGATGAAAATTCTAGTCTCAGTGTAGGGATGACCATAAACAATCATTGAATCTAGTTAGCAGAAACTTCTCGAATTGTTTAGAGAAACAGGAAGCAGCTCCGATTGGCCTGTTTCAATTTTACTATATCAAATCTATTTGCTTATAATTATTTATTCTTTAGCACTTCTTTATTTTTATTATTTCTAAGATTTTCTCAGTTTTCATTTGTAAAAAAAAAAAATTAATAGAAATTAATCGAATTCAATTTTGGTAATTTTAATATTCATCCACCAAATTTGGTGTTTACCACTTTACTTTATTTCCATTATTTCTATTTTCTTATTTTCTATCTTAGAAATTGAAATGAATCTCAAAGATTTTAGTAAAAGGCTTTCATGTGCTTCTCAACGGCATATTTAGATAAGAATACTTTGATTAGATTACATATCACTAAATACAAAAATAAAATACATTTATCAATGCAATGTTTCCCTTCAACTAATTAATATTGTCTACCTTATGTAATGTTTACATTTTCTGGATAAAGATTGTTTTGTTTTGTTTATTTGTTTGGTTAATATTACCCAGTAATATTACTTAGTAATGCTGATGTGGTACATCAACTAAAATCTGAAATTAATGAATTTAACACTTTTTTTTCGTAAAAAGAATGTAACCCGAGTGGTAACACACTCTCCTCTCTCTCTCTCTCTCTCTCTCTCTCTCGAATAGCTGTTTCTGCCACAAGTACTGAATCATATACTTTTAAGAGGTGGTGAGAGGTAGTAAGAAGTGGTGAGAGGTGTATGTAGGTGATGAGGGTCTGCTTTTATTGCCACGGAGATAGATCGTTCAATGTGAATTATAACGCAACTACATAAAGAGTCAAATGTGCAGAAAAGGATACAAATGATAGAAACACAGATAAGATTACGAGTATAATTAAGGAAAAGAAAGAAAGTCCAAATGTCTGGAAAAAAAAATTACCTTTTCGAATTTCACGAGTCATATCTTCAACGATTCTGTGGCACTGTTGTTTATCGATTAACAATCAGTGAAGAGGGCCAGAAACTGGCACAGCACTCAGGCCAAACTAATGCGGACCATTGCGTTAACCCCTGAATTATTTTAAATCAGCACCATCGTGAATGCACCACCAGTACCACCCGACCCCAGTATTTTTACTTACGAGTATCTTATAGGGAATAGGTGTTATCCATATAAATACAATCGCTGGTTGTTTATGGATTGGACAAGAAACGTGGAAGTCCCGGGTTCGACTCCCGCCTTCTCTTTATGTCGAGATGGGTCAGCCATCCATATTCTCACACCCACTCTTTCTTTGTGGGAGAACCGGTTTCAGAAACCAGAAACTCTCAAGGTCGAAGAATCGTTTCCTTACACAAAGAAACCATACTTGGTTTAAACAACCAAATTATTTAACAACTCATCTAAATGGTTTTAATTCGCTTAACCACTTAAGTTTGTTACCAGAAAAATAATATGGTTGACTGAATAATGACATGGTTGAATTTATCTCCTAAACTGGTTGTCAAACAGTTAACCAAAAAAGTAAGATAAAATGGTTACAAATATGCGTATAAATTTAAAGGTGAATATATATATATACAGGGCGTCCCAAAAAAATGTATACACACTTTAACAGCTGATAGCTCAATTGATGTTTCTTTCTTTCCAAGTTAAACCCATTAGAATTAATAATGGCAGTCAGACTAAGCTTTGAACAAAGGAAATTCATTCTAAAATGCTACTGGAAGTGTGAAAACGCAGTTGAAGTGCAAAGACAGTTTAGGAGGGAGTTTCAAACAGATCCACCAACGCGACTTACCATCACTCGAATTAGAGATAAGTTTGAAGCCGATGGAACTGTTCAGAATGTCCACAAGAAGCGTTCCGGAAGACCACGGACATCGACAAGCCCCACAAAGCAAGAAAGAGTACTGGAAACGTATCACCAAAGTCCAAGAAAATCTGTGCGGCAAGCGAGTCGTGAGGTAGGAATTTCAGAATCGTCTGTCCAACGCATTTTGAAGCGCTGTCAATGGAAAAGTTACATTCCAAGATTAGTCCATGCTATTAATGAAGATGATCCGGACCGAAAAGTGGAGTATTGCGAGTGGTACTTGGCACGATGTGGATGTGGATTGGACGAAGGGGTTTCGTAGAATACCCTCCGCGTTCACCAGACCTCACACCACTGACTTTTTTTTATGGGGATACTTAAAAGACAAAGTCTACGCTATAAAACCTGCAACAGTCGCTGAATTGAGAGCAGCCATTGAACGAGAATGCACACAAATACCAAACGAAATGTTTCGTGATGTTTGCGATTCCATTGCTTCGCGTTATCAGCAGTGCCTGGACCAGAACGGACGTCAGTTTGAAAACAGGCGTTGACAAAACATTAATAATGTCTGTAGATTCTATTACATTTTGAAAATGAAATGTATTTTAATAAACACTGCCTTTATAAGTATTTAAAGTGTGTATACATTTTTTTGGGACGCCCTGTATATATATATATATATATATTATATATATATATATATATATATATACTAAAAACTACTAAGGAAAAGGAAACTCACTATCGACCAAGCGCTTTCGTGTGTATTTAACAATAAACGAAAGCGCTCGATCAATAGTTGTTTTTCTTTTTCCTTGGTGGTTTTTAGTGCACATATTACACAGGTCAACAAAAAAACTTTTTTTTTTCGTTGCCAAGGAAATTCGTACGAATTTAGGGTATTTTGGGGTTGCTGAATTCCAAAATGAAAGTAGTTTTTCCGATTTGGCTCTAGTTCTTGAGATAATGAATACCCTCAATTAATAGGAAACGTAACCATAACGCGTGCATATGGGAAACTACCGGAACATTCTAGATGGTGAGACCGAATAAAATGCCATTATGTATTTCATGTGTTTACTTTTGTATGATTTGAGACAATTTCAATGCGATTTGTAAGTAGGCTCCGCCTGAACATTAAATTTTTTGCACATTTACGTGTTTCAATGGGGTACCAATTATCTCATAAATTAGAGCCAATCTAGCAAAACCGATGTCATATTCGGAATCAGCACCACAAAGTTACCCCAAAATCACTCTAATATGATTGGCAATAAAATGAGTGTTGACCAGTGTTATTTAACGTTTTTAAATATATATATATACCTTCCTTACCTTACCTTATGAACCTTATGTTGTTTCGTGTGTTGGTCTCTCTTCACACGGAGGTCAAGCGGTGGCCCCGCCTCTAGGTCTGGCCTGGTGGAGGAGCGACTTACTTTCTTGGGCTCTCCACCGTACATAGCCAGGCACGCCCGGCTCATCTGGTACTGTCCTGAGCCAGGCATCCAGTCTTTTCTTGAAGACTTCAACTTTGACCCCCGTTACGTTTCTGAGGTCCTTAGGAAGCTGGTTGAAAAGTCTTGGCCCCCTGACAACCAAGCTATTTTCCTTCAGGGTTGAGGAGGTCCCTTGTCGTGCTTTTAATTTGGGAACACTACACATTCTGCCTTTCCTATTTTCCAGTGTTGTTTGAAAGGTAATTGGGTTTAGTTTTACGTTTGGTACCAGTTTTTCGATCATTTTCCATATGTAGATTATGATGTACCTCTCTCTTCTTCTTTCCAGTGAGTACAGATTTAGTTTACGTAGTCTTTCCCAGTAGTTGAGTTCTTTGCAGCCATCAATCTTGGCTGTGAAATGCCTTTGCGTTTCTTCTAGTTTATTAGTTTCTTCCTTTTTATATGGGGACGTCAAAACTGAGCAGTATTCTAGTTTTGGTATAATCAGTGTTTTTAGCAGGGGAATCATTACTGTCCTGTCCCTTCTCTTGAACGTTCTTAGAACCTGTCCGGCGACTCTTTTTGCTTTATTTATCACTATCTGATTTTGTGTTTCGAATTTCGCATCATCTGTCATTATTATCCCGAGATCAATCGCTTTCATGCTTCTCTGAATTTCCTGTCTATCTGGAGCATAATACGCAGTCTGTTTAAGTTCTTCTTTTCTACCACATCTCAAGAGTTGAAATTTCTCGGCGTTGAATGACATGTTGTTGTCTTCTGACCATTTGTATATTTTGTTCGTGTCCCTCTGCAAGGCCTCCACGTCATGTACATCACTGATTTTTCTGCTGATCTTTGTATCGTCTGCAAAGGATGTTACTATACTATTGCTGTTTACTCCGCTGTCTATGTCTGTTAGCATGATAATGAACAGGAGTGGGGCCAGTACTGTCCCTTGTGGTACTGAGCTGCGTACTTCCGATTCTGATGATGATATACCTTGAATTTTGACGACCTGCAGACGATCACTAAGGAAGTTGTAGATCCATTTTCCCACTTTGCCTGTTATTCCCATGTCTTTAATTTTATGTCCTATTATACCATGGTCACATTTATCGAAAGCTTTAGCAAAATCTGTGCATATAACATCGTAGTTGTCATTGCCTTCCAATGCATCTAGGATATTGTTGTAGTGCTCTATTAGTTGTGATAGGCATGATCTACCTGATCGGAATCCATGCTGATTTTCGTTGAATCTTTCCCGTGTCTCCAGGAAGTCATAAATTCTCTCTCTAACTATTCTTTCAAATACTTTGGTGAGGTGGGACGTCAATGACACTGGTCTGTAGTTCTTTGCTTGAGATCTGTCCCCTCCTTTATATATAGGGACAATGTTTGCTCTTTTCAAGATGCTCGGTATTTCCCCAGTGTCTAGGGATCTTCTCCATATTCAGTATAAAGGTGTAGCTATTTCATTTTTACAGTTTTTAATCAATAATGCGTTCCAATTGTCCGGACCTGCAGCTGAATGTAGTTTCATTTGTTCTATAGCTCTCGCTACATCTTCTGGTGTAAACTCAAAGTCTGTTATATACTCTCCTTGCAATTCCTCTTCAAAGAATGCATTTATGTCAGGTATCGCTTTGTCACTTTTAGGGGTACTGAAAACTGATTCATATTGAGCTCTCAATGTATCAGATATTTCTTTTGGATCGTCGGTTAGTTCATTATTTCCCGTCCTTAAGGGCCCAATAGCGGCGCGCGTTTTTGTTTTCCTTTTTGCATAGCTATAGAAGTATTTCGGATTTTCCTTTATTGCTTCTACCGCCTTTTCCTCTTCCCTCTCTGTATGGTCCTTAATCAGGGCTTGTAATTCCTTATCGATACCCTCCAGTTTTTCTTTTATTATTTTCCTGCCATTATCTCCGCAGTTTCCTAACTTCGCCTCCACTCTCTTTCTTTTGCGGAATAGTCTTCTCTTTTGCCTTTCTAGCCAGCTCCTCTTTCCTTTTGGCTGTGATTTCGGAGCATATTTTTCTAAAATTCTCAGCGTTTTTTCCTCCAAAGTTGTTAGCATTTCTTCCGTTGTTTTATTCTCGAAAATTGTTCTCCATTCTATTTGGGCCATGTGCGATCTGATTGCTTCCCAATTTATAGTCATCGAGTTTAAGTTAAAGGCCCCGAATTTACTTCTTTCCAAAATATGTGTATTGTCTTCTAATGCTGCCATCATATTTGTTGATATCTCGATTAAGTTGTGGTCTGAGATAATGGTTGGGGTTATTTTTATATCAGCAATCAAGTTCGTGTTATTCGTGAATACCAGATCCAGGCAGTTATTTTTTCTGGTATTTTCTGTTATCTCCTGTGTCAGCATAAACTCGTTTGTGAGAGCCATCAACATTTTTGCTTGTTCCTGATCTTCTCTTGCCCCCCCCTTGTCCTGGTGAATATATATATTCCTATTCACCTTTTTGTATTTTATAAATGGGAAGTTAAAGTCTCCGCAGATCATTATATTGGGGGATGGAGGGTTTATGGCCTTTATTAGCTTTCTAATGTCATCAATGGCCTCCGAGAATTTTTCGGTTGGGGTGCTTGGAGATCTATAGATGACTATTACTATCAAGTTTAGTTTTTCTATTTTCACTGCTAGGAGTTCCACATAGCTGTTTGATTTACTTATTATCGTCTCTGTCATATGACCTTCCTGTACATATATAGCACAGCCACCTTTCCGTCTCGTCGTTCTATCCGCTCTTAGTAAGTTGAAGCCCTCTATATTTATCTCTTTCTTATCAATACAATGTTCGCAGTTTTCACAATTTCCTTGGTAATCTTTAAGATGAGTTTCTGTGAGGCATGCGATGTCCGCCCTTGTTTCGTCCATAAATCCTTTCAGGTACGAAACCTTATTGAGTGATTGGTTTGGTCTTATTCCTTGAATATTAGCCAGGACAATTTTTATGTTCTCTGTTTTTCGTTGCCCCTTGTGCATTTCAAGTTCGTTTTCCTTCGATATCGCTTGATTCGTTGCTCTATGATCCTCCGAAAGAGATCCGTTTCCTCCTACTTGTATTGGTAGCTTCTTGCCCGGTAGCGATTTGGCTCGGGGGTTTCCAGCTGTGTCAACTGCATGTGGATGACATTTAGCATTCGTAAGGTGTCTGAGATGTTGAAAAAATTTTCTTGTTCGCTTATTGTGTTCCTATTGTTGTTCCTATTGTTATTTTTATTCCTATTGTCATT
>JAJOZX010001263.1:225000-367500 GCA_023014485.1 Bathynomus jamesi
AAGAAATACGAAATCCGAGCGCTTTCGTGATATATTCACATCTTCAGGGAAAAACAAGTTGTTTGCTTATTAATAAGATCACGTGTTATTCTGTGATTTTACTGCATATATATATATATATATATATATATATATATATTATATATATATATTATATATTGATAAACCAAAAAGTATATAAACAAGTAGAGAAAATACATTCCATTGAGACGAGTGTATATATATAAAATGTGTATTGACGTACCTCAGCACTGGAAATCCAAGTATATAAACGGGAGTTGAGCAATCCAGAGAATTCGTTTCCAGATCTCATTGCCCATAAATAAGACGAAATCTCCGGAGTGTCGTGGCACTGTCTGAAGCGAAAGGTTGGTCGAATTTGGAGGACGATCGCTTCAATGTCCGACCAACGTCCATTGGCAATATTTCCCCGAGTAATCCACGAAAGGACGGAACGAAAAGAGTGGAAGTCCATTCTGATCGCTCAAAAAAAGGTCCACTTCGCGTTTCCAGAAGAAGGTTTTCGCTAAAATGGACACAAAAATGACCTAAAGTGGACCATGCAGGTGCACTCGATACGAAGACATGGTAGAATAGTTACGTCTCTTCAACCCCGAACCCCCTCTTCGCGAAAGGACAGATCAGAATGGATGGCTCAATTTCGCACGATTCCGATCGAATGTAGAGAAAATGCGGCAAGATTATTCCCGATTGCCTTCTCCTCTATATTCTATGAAGCATACGCTATATATATATATATATATATAATATAAAGCTGCTGGGGCTGCTGTTCAGGAGGTTTTGGGATCGAGTCCGTGCTTTGTGATTTCAGACTTCTTTGACCGGTAGTGGCTCAGATTTTGGATTAAGCTATAGGTCGAAGGTGGGGTGACAAGCCTTACCTTCGTCACAACGATGAATAAATTATGCCTATTTGGAGTGCCACTTAACTATACGGAAGGTTTTTTTACCTTAATTTAATTAAACTAAAAAAATTAGAAGCAATTTTTTATATAGAGAGAGTCTCCTAAGTGGATGAAAGGTATTATTGGTTTCGTATGGTTTTATATATATGGTTATATTTGGTTTTATATGGTTTGCTGCAAACCATAGACCTGTCCAGGTTATGTAAAAGACTTTATGTTTTGCAGCCATGTATGCATCAAACTGGAATTAAAAACATATACAGGAATAAATTAATTATACAAAAATACGTGTAATTGATGTTTATTTAACTAATGTTATAATATATTAAACTAATAGTACAGGGTGAGCGAAAAGTCCTTGTGCACCTGTAAGTACATTCACTATAACTACTTCCACTATAACCTACTTCCAACAGGTGCACAGGGACTTTTCGCTCACCCTGTATTTTATACCTAGCAACAATTAGTAATATTACCGTTATTAATATTTATTAGTAACGTTTGGATAATTCTAAAGAATTATTTTTAAAAATGTACAAAAATTTGAAAGATTATTGCGGGCATTTTCCTTGGCCCCTCCTTCCTGAACCCTTTTATACCCATGGTTGTAAATTTGACTATACAATTTTACGAGATTTTAGTCCTTATGGAGAATAACATAAGGTACAAAATTGTTTTAATCTTAAACATAATTCGGGCATGAAAAGGTTAATTAATGAATTCCTTCGATACCATTGACGCTACATGTTCAGTTCAGTAATGAGGGATGCATGTTATCCAATTTACTTGAATAGTATAATAGTACAATGGTACATAGTACATAGTAGTATAGACCAGTTATATATAAAGAATCCCAGTAAATGTGCAGTTAAATAAATTAAAAAAAAAGAAATGCGAAAAAGTTCGTGGATTATGAAGAGGAGTAAGTATGTAATTAGTAAGTGTGACTAAGTAATTATAGTAAGTAAAAATAAGTAATTAGTAAAGGTGACTAAGTATAGTAAACAAAAATAAGTAATTAGTAAAGGTGACTAAGTAAGTATAGTAAGTAAAATAAGTAATTAGTAAAGGTGAATAAGTAAGTATAGTAAGTAAAAATAAGTAATTAGTAAAAGTAACTAAGTAAGTATAGTAAGTAAAGGTAATTACTCTAGATATAAGTAAAAATAAGTAAATAAAAGTAAAAGGGAGGTAAAATAAGTAGCTAAGTAGTTAAAATAATTAAGTAAATAAGTAAGTAAAAGTAAGTAAGTAGTAAAAGTAATTAAGTAACAGTAACGAATTAAAAGTAAAAGTAAGTAAATAAGTAAAAGTAATTAATTAAAATAAGTAAAAGTAATAGCAAACAAGTAAGTTTAAGTAAGTAAAAGTAATTAATTAAAGTAAGTAAAAGTAAAAGCAAGTAAGTAAGTAAATAAGTAAAAGTAATTAATTAAAATAAGTAAAAGTAAAAGCAAGTAAGTAAGTAAAAGTAAGTAAATGAGTAAAAGTAATTAATTAGCAAGTAAGTAAAAGTAAGTAAATAAGTAAAAGTAATTAATTAAAGTAAGCAAAGCAAGTAAGTAAGTAAAAGTAAGTTTAAGTAAGTAAAAGTAATTAATTAAAGTAAGTAAAAGTAAAAGCAAGTAAGTAAGTAAAAGTAAGTAAATAAGTAAAAGTAATTAATTAAAATAAGTAAAAGTAAGTAAGTAAAAGTAAGTAAATAAGTGAATTAATTTCATGAAATAGTACGCCACAATCTCATAAACAGAAACAGGAAAGTAGTCGAAAAGACATAAAAGCGATATTATTCAGAAATCGCTCTATAATTGCAATAACTATTGAAATATGTAACATAATAACTTATATTTAAATGTATAAAAGAGGTTTATTACATAACAATTAAATAGCTTCTTATTCTTTTATCTAAATAAAATAAAAAATTTATATTTCTTGTTAGCGATGCAAAAATTTGTTGGGTTAAAATTAAGAACGCATCCTTTTACCGTCTATTTAGGAAATCTTCAGTGTTATTCTGTTTAAATGTACGCATTCTGTATATTATAGAAATTATATTTCTTGTGAAATATAAATGGTAGATAATATGTGGATTGTAACTGTGATGGGCTTCAGAAATGGTCCAGATATAGTAGAGAGTGAATAACGAAATGTTGAACTCATTATCCGTAGATTTAATTCAAGTAATATACTGTGATCTCTCTCTCTCTCTCTCTCTCTCTCTCTCGAAAATGAAATGAAAATAATGAACTCAAAATCGATGTTAACTTGAGATACAAACAAAGGTTTCCGTACCACGAAACCCATCAGTGGTTCTTAAACTTCTACACAACAGAGACCGCCAAAATTCATCTATAAAATACGGCGGACCGGCAATTGGGAACCACTTCACTCAGGATCTGTAGTTCACTACTTCATAAATCTCCCAATAGCTTTATACATTAATATTTTAATTATTTACAAAATAAAGGATTGACAACAACGTGACCAACATTAGTCAAAGAATACATTTTAATAAATTGTTTATTTGCTCATAATTATATAATAATGCGGAAAATAAAGACGCATTACAGTACAGTATTGGCAAATCATAATAAAAATAATAAAATAATGATAATAAAATAATAAGATAATAAAAATAATGATAATTAAGAGAAGTAGACATTTCGTTAGACGTTTCATTGTCCCAATTTTGTGAATTATGAAATGTCTAACGCGTTAGACACTTAACAAGTGTACAAAGAGTACACTTTATCAAGACCCCCCTCCCCCGTTCACCCCCAAAAGCGTTAATATTCAGACTCAAATAAAAAAAAAAATTGGAATTTAGCACTATTGAAATAAAGGAAACGTACTGACAATACACAATCCAAAATCCAATCGCAAAAACTACTTCTCGACGAAATTGGCGGGAAGATATGGATCGACATTTTTCACATTTCTAAAAGCGTACAACGGCCCTTAACCCCCTCCCCCACCCCCAAGCGTACGGTTTGTACGTTCTAGAAAACGTTGATAATTGTAAACGGCCCCTAAGTCAAATGAAATGTCTAAATTATCTCAACTTTTCTAAACAATTGAAAAGACTAATCTGAAATGTCTAATGAATTGTCTAACAATGAAATGCCTAACAATGAAATGACTAACAATGAAATGCCTAACAATGAAATGCCTAACAATGAAATATCTAACAATGAAATGTCTAATGCCTAAAAGTTTAAGGAAGTTAAGTTTTAGCTAAATTATAAGTTTAAGTTTATATGGAAATAATTGCTTCATAGCATTAGGCCTACTCTTATTAATTTGTGACTTTCAATTTATATCCATTTCTTCTGTTTTTCTATCAAATAACTTCCTGTAATTTACATTATCAAAACCATTTATCAGTTTTAACTACTCAAATTAGTTCTCCTATACAGTAAGTGGACGCTTTTCAAGTGAATAGTTATCTAGTTCAGATAATGTTTCCTCAAACAGTTTAATTCTCAGTTCTGTAGTCATTCTGGTTGCTTTACCCAGGACCCTTTCTAAATGATCAGTGTCTTTTGTAAAATATAGGTTATGTAACTTGCAGATTGAATTTAGGGTAGGCCTACTGTCGTGATAATGTAATAATTATCACTGACCATTACTGCTTCCTTATATTATTAATATTGCATATGTGTTTCAGTGTTTGCTTCCACTAATTTTGTTTTCTGCTTTTCAGATGTATGTTATGTTTTGAGTTGAATAAAGCCTTGTTTACGGGTCTATTCTTTTCATATCAATTTATTCAACTCATTCAATGATTCAGTCATTTAGAGAAGTCATTTAGATTCAGATGAGACTCAGCCATTCAGAGAGTCGATTAGCTTTGACATATTAGTTTAAAGTCACTTAGTCAGTTTTTGAAAATAAAAATGGAACGTATATTATGCCCGGAAAAACTAGTCATTGATCCAAACGTTCCAAATGCGGAAAAAGAATTTAAGCACTGGCGAAGAACTTTTGAAAATTTCATCACAGAATGAAATAAAGCCAAAGTTCTTCAGGCCGGCGAAAAGTACCCTTATCAAGGCGACCCATCCCATGGAGAGATTAAGTATTGATTTTAAGGGGCCGGTCCCATCCCGTACCAGAAACAAGTACTTATTCACTGCGGTGGATGAGTACTCTCGATTCCCTTTCGCCATTCCCTGCCATGACATGACGTCCCAGACTGTCGTGAGGTGCCTCGACACTATTTTTTCTCTTTGTGGTATGCCAAACTTTATTCACTCTGATCGAGGACAAGCGTTTCTGTCACGTGAGGTGCAGGAATATCTCACTGGTCGTGGAGTGGCGACCAGCAAGACAACCCCATACCATCCTACAGGAAATAGCCAGATTGAACGTTACAATGGCATAATCTGGAAATCCGTGTGTTTGGCCGTGAAGTCTTATGACATACCTGAAGACGAATGGGAGTTGGTTCTGCCTCAGGCCCTCCATTCTGTTCGCTCTTTGCTATCCACCTCTACCAACATGACCCCGCATGAAAGGTTCTTTGGCTTTACAAGAAAGTCATGTCAGTGCACATCGCTACCGACCTGGTTGATGACTCCTGGTCCTGTTCTCCTGCGTCGATTTGTCAGATCCCACAAGAGTGAGCCACTGGTGGAGGAAGTCGAGCTCTTGCAGGCTAACCCGACATACGCACACATTAAGTACCCAGATGGCCGTGAGTCTTCAGTGTCCCTACGGGATTTGTCACCCTGTCCTACTATTTCACCGCCTGCACCAAGCCCCACCACCGCATCACCTATACATCGGAGTGACAATATGCCCCGGGATGCACCTCCTAGTTTTCCTACAGATGCAGCAGATATGCCAGACAACATCGCCCTTCCTTCTGCTCATCCGGACGAACCAGTATTGCGACGTTCCACTCGAGAGCGTCGAGAGCCCCAACGTTATGGATGGTGATTTCTCTGCTAGGCGGGGAGAATGTCGTGATAATGTAATAATTATCACTGACCATTACCGCTTCCTTATATTATTAATATTGCATATGTGTTTCAGTGTTTGCTTCCACTAATTTTGTTTTCTGCTTTTCAGATGTATGTTATGTTTTGAGTTGAATAAAGCCTTGTTTACGGGTCTATTCTTTTCATATCACCTACTGTATATTAAGACGCCTAGGTCTAAGGCTGAGGTCAGGTGACTGGCTGGTTTTTAATCCTGAAAGACTTTATTAGCCAAGACATAGCCAAATAAATATAATTAATAAATGCGTGAAAGACCCTGTAGAAGATCTAAGCCTATGTGGAATAAATGAATAAATGCACAAATATAACATTTTGAAGAGCAAATTCGGAAGGATTTGTAATCAATCCCAGGGTGTCCGGGAGCATGCCCGCCCCCCAACGGGAAATTTTTTAAAATCTAGCCTTAAATGATGCATTCTAGTGCATTTTAAGCATAAAAGGTTTGATATTATTTGCATGTTCTTCAAATCAAAACGGTAGCCTACCCTTAAATCGGTAGGGTTGGCAAGTATGATATAATAAGTGTTTTCTCTTATTTTCTTTTATTTTCTCTTATTCTTTAATTCTCTTATTTAAGTAGGAACACAAAATAAAGTGCGTTACAACTTTACATTTTTTAACCATAAAGCTTATATATATTATATATATACTGTATATATATATATATACACTCGTATATATAATAATTATTTTATATATACATATATATACTCGTATATATAATAATTATTTTATATATATATATATATATATATATTTTTTTTTTTAATTTGGGTTGTTTAACCTCCTTCGCAACATCTAAGGTCATATGACGGAGGGGACCTACAGCTTTACGTGGGATCCGAACCATGGGTCGCTACATAGTCTGGACGCAGAGGACGGTCTCCCATCCAACTACTACCCAGATCCAATGTCGATTAACTTCGATATATATATATATATATATATTTTTTTTTTTTTAAGGGTTGTTCTCAGAAAAGCTTTTTTTTTAATTTTATATGGGCTAGTCCGGCATGTGGTGCCTTTCGACTGACTTTCTTGATTGAAGAACGTTTAGAGGTGCCTCCGGGCACTTAAAGTTTTCACTCTTCAAGTCACGGGATAGAAATTAAAAGAAGTTACATCAGTTTTCATTTTGTCGGTGGGAAGGGAGGGTAGGGAAACGTGGAGGCTCGTCTGCAGGCTCACCCCAGATCCGATCTAGTAAGAATGAATGAACAATTATTACGGTTATGAAACTTATGAAAGTCGTTGAAAGCTCTTCCATATGCCTTCAGAACGTTCTTCGAATATTGCGGGTGGGGGGGGGGTCGAAATTTATTCTACAAAGATTCGTTTTGACTCAAAAGGAAGATTGTTGACAACACAAAATGATGACCACAAAGGCAAATACTACTAGAGGGTGATTCACTCGCTGGTAGCCCCAGAGTATCGTATTAGTGATACTCTGGGGCTACCAGCGAGTGAATCACCCTGTACTACTACTACTACTGCTAATAATAATAATAATAATAATAATAATAATAATAATATCTTAATTTTCCAAGTCCTTTATCCAGAGTGACCTTCGAATTTACAAAACGTTTCTGATGGTCTATTTACTTGGGTGGAATCCCTTTTCACCCCCTTTTCCCCAGAGTCATGACCATTCGACGCTTCGTGGGAATATACATTTCTCCCTCATCAGCAAAGAAGTTAAATCTCAAGTATCAGTGAAGCTGAAGGAAATTTTTTGGTGTTAGCTTTTTTGATTTGGGTATGGCTAGCGCGTAGGACGACCTCAGTTTCTCTTCAAGAGTTGAAGATCATTAATTAGTTGGTGCCAAGACGAGAAAAAACGTGAACCACGTTCCCCGCCTATCCCCCTTTCCAATCGAAATTACAAAATTGATGTAGTTCTTTTACTTTCTATCCCGTGACTTGAAGAGTGAAAACTTCAAGTGCCAGGGCCACTTCTAAACCTTCTTCAATCAAATTAAAATATTACATTAATCTTTTGTGAGTCAAAAGACACCAAATGCCAACTAATCCACATAAAATTTTAAAAAGGTTTTTTTTCATAACCCTCCTAATTATATATATATATATATATATATACAGTATATATATATATATATATATATATATATATATATATAGAGAGAGAGAGAGAGAGAGAGAGAGAGAGGAGAGAGAGAGAGAGAGAGAGAGAGAGAGAGAGAGTGTGGTGCAAAAGTCGGCACCATAGGAATTTTCAGTGTTGACTAAAATATACATTTTTTTTCTTTTAGGTAGGGGATGGCTGCGAAATTAACAATAGATGAAAGGGTGAGCTTGGTTTTAATGCATGGAATACCAGGTACAACAAATCGATGAATCGGTACAGAATTTAAATTGTGTACCGATTCAGCGATTTGTAGTACCTGGTATTCGATCATTAAAAAGAAGCTCACCCTAGTTAATTTCGCAGCCATCCCCTACCTAAAAGAAAAAATATATATTTTAGTCAACAATGAAAATTCCTATGGTGTGCGACTTTTGCGCCACCCTGTATATCACGAACTGTGAAAGCTGAACTGCATCAAATCTTTGTTCAGCGCTCATAAACCTCATCTAAAAAACAATATTAGGCAAACCAACCAACCATACAGAAGACAAATAATGAACTATATTATGAAACCCCTCATAACACCAACCCGTACAAAAACTCAAGTAAAATAGTGGTTGGACAGAATAATGGAAACACTTGTGTTCTTATTTTAAGTAATTTTTTATTACCCTCGATTAATAAATAACTACTGGGACTGGTTCTCTACACGCATGGTCAATCTTAGCTACCTTTTTTGACTGTGGCGTCAACCAAAAGGTTTGCAACTATCATGACCCCTCAACAACATTTTTTCCAAGTGCCATTTTTGTATTTATTCTACTCGAAAAAGAAATATCAGCATCGCTTTGTATTAAACCGGTGGATATCCTCGCTATAATACGTACACAAATCTCAATTTAATAGAGTATATGACGCCATCTGTAATATCGGAAAATACAGCAACGAAAAGTCAGAGTCTCATTTATTCTGTCCGACCTACTTCCACCCCCCCACCCCTGTATATAGACATACGGAACCTCCCACATGAATAAAATGAGCATCTATTATATTCCAATACTTTATAAATGCTTATTTTTTTCCCTGAGAGAGTTCCTTTGCTCTCTCTCTCTCTCTCTCTCACTCTCTCTCTCTCTCTCTCCTTCTCTCTTCTCTCTCTCTCTCTCTCTCTCTATATATATATATATATATATATATATATATATATATATATATATATATATAAAATCCTATATCCCTATGACAAGCCAGACAAACACATGAATATGGGGCAAAACCAGATGAGCCGGCTGTGCTCGTTATGTGAGATGGAGAGCTCCAAAAAGTAATTCTCTCCTTCACCAAGCTAATTCTACATGTCGGGCCAAGAGCCGACCTTCGCGCAATGAGAGATCGGTGTGCAGAACAACTACAAGGTTAAAAGATGTGTGTGTATATGTGTGTGTATATATATATATATAATAATATATATATATATATATATATATATAATATACATAACACCAAACCCACAAGTCAAGGATCTTGGAATAATGATGTCATTGAATGCAGAATTAAGAAAGCATTATGACAACAGCTACAAGACTGTAATGGAAATTATCTGAAAGAACTTCCAAAGCAGTAAAGCAGATATCATGCTAAAATTAGAGAAGAATTTAGTTCTACCAATAATTGAGTACTGTAACCACAGAAGCCATACAAAGGACCTTTAGGTCTAATATACGGTAGAGGAAACAAAGATGAAGACTACTGGTCTCGACTATTATACAGTATCTGGAAAACTAGTCCTCGGAAAGAAGACACGAACGGTATGCAGTAATATACTTATGGAAAATACAAGAGGGTTGCTTCCCTAATCTTAGGAACGAAATAGAAACACACCGGAATGAGAGAAGAGGTAGATTCTGTACTGTCCCAGTTACCGTGGAAGACGAGCCCATGAAAACGACCATGAAAAATACCTTTAGAAAAAGAGACCCAAAATTTTTTGATGTTCCTCCAAAAGAACTGAAGAAACTCAAGGACATCAATCTGAATAATTTCAAGAACCAGCTGGACAGGTTCTCGAGCAAAGTTCCTGACCAGCGAGGCGTGGATAGCCACGAGGCTATAATGTATTAGGGAAATATATGTGTGTGTGTGTATATATGTATATCTTGAGCATCAAATAGTTTATTTGGGAATCCATTTCGCTGTGTAAGCTATTATACACCCCATTATCCAAAAGCCGTTTGAGTAATGAAATTCTACCCTTGAACATTCATCCACGCAATCCGTACAGAAGTAACAAACAGATTTAATGTCGTTATCCGTGTTGGATAAATGTGTCTCAAGTATATAAATATATATATATATATATATATATATATATAATATATATATATATACATACCGGGTGGCCCATAATTCAGGAACCATAGAAATATTGTATTTTTTCTAATAATTCTTGTAGTTTGTAATAATGTTTTTTTTTTCTTTATTTTCTTTTTGATGAAAAAAATCGAATGGAGTGATATTTGGTGACCTGGGTAGCCATTCGATAGGATCTATTCGGCTAATTCATCTGTTGGGGGACGTTTTATCAAGGTATTTGCGAACTTGCCTGGCAAAATGAGGAGGTGCACCGACTTGCTGAAAAAACATGCCACATCGCTTGTCTATCGGTACGTCATCCAAGTAATTCATCAAAAAGAAAATAAAGAAAAAAAAACATTATTAGAAAGTACAAGAATTATTAGAAAAAAATACAATTATTCCTATAGTTCCTGAATTATGGGCCACCCGGTATATATATATATATATATATATAATATACTTTGAATGACGGTTCAGGATCGACGTACGGTCGACCCTTCTGCAGCATCCCGCCTCATTTGAGGGATTTGGTGGAGGAGGAAATTGTTTTCCAATCTCTCTTGCCCTCGTAGCCAGTTACGCATGGGTGGTCAGGGACTTTGCACAGAAACCTGTCCATCTGGTTCTTGAAATTATTCAGTTTTTTGGTTTGGGTTTATTATATTTTTTTTTTATTATTACATTACACACATTTTTAATAATAATATAATAATAATAATAATAATAATAATAATATTAATAATAATAATAATTATAATAGCCTTTTATTAATATAAAAATTGCATTTTACTTGTAATCGTTAAACATTTCAAATGTTCATTTGTAGCTCACGTACGCTACCCATTTAATTAGCTTGTCATGACATTCATTTGAATAATTTTAAATCTGAGTGCCAGTTAATAAGTTAAAGGAGAAGTTACTAAGGACTTAATCAAATGGCACGATGTTATTGTACAGAGCCATCTCTTTTAACATCTTCGCTCTGATACCGACTTTTCTGTGAGAATGAGGCACCTTGTTCGCTGGTGCAGTTATCGTACAGGTGCGTTTGTTTCTTTAGAACGAAAAATGTGTCGAAAACGCAGGAAACTAAATCATATATTTTACCCAAGATGCGTGTTATAAGTTAAAGAAATATACGTTTATAAAAGCAAATTATTAAGGGATACTGAAGAAGGAAATTTTAAAAACTTTCAGGAAGTTCCGTAGACTTCTTCCGTTGGTATGCGTCTGGCACTCAATGCAACATGTTTGCACTTGCGCCAAAAAAAGGGGCGGAGTTGAAAATCTGTCTGACCAACAGTCAATCAGAATTCATCCTGGTGAAATCCTCCGCCAATCAGGGCGTTTCCCTTACACTTCAACAGATTTTGGTGGATTTAATTTTCGTTTATGAGAAATATATTTCCCCTTCTATGCATAGTTACTGTATTTTGAATAAATGACATCTCCTCTCTCATCACACAACGTATGCAACGTATATTTCCTTTATATACACGAGAACAACTAATTAATACTACAAATGAAACAGAGAGAAAAATCAGATCCCGAAAGGCGAGTCAGCCCCGTCAACACAACAATAAGATTATGGTAATGAAGTGGCGGACAAGTGCTTTAACGCCTGCAGTAAGGTTGAGAATAGCGCATTTTGATAGGGAGCTTTCGACCTTAAATGCCTGTGAGATCCTTCGGAAATGCTGATTGAATTCAGCTTGAGCTGTAGCAACATGGAACCCGTGATGTTAAGGAAGTTAGGTCAGTCTGTGTCCGGGGAAGAGTAACGACGGAGGGAGATTTCCTCTCAGGTTTTGACCTTTTTATCAGTGAAGTTCCCCTCAGATCAAGATATTAAAGTTCCGTTAAAACAGGTGTGAACTTGTGTTACCTTTTAAATAGAAGAAGCTTATATACATATAATTAAAATCAACGTTCATTTATACATTAATAATGTAACACGATGAATTATTGTAAATTTTATTACTGACTATAAACTGTAAGATTAGTTTCAAATAAAGTAATTTATTCATAATTACTGTACCATTACTGTACAAAATACTTTACAAAACAGTAATACAAACATACGTACGATGTGGTTTTTCTCAACCAAACTATGTTCACGATAGTAATTGCGCGCAAACACTCTCACTCAATTTCGCCAAATGACCCGAGCGAAGAAATCGAAAATATTATTAATAATAATAATAATAATAATAATAATAATAATAATAATAATTCTTAAATAAATCATTCCTTCGGAGCCAAATAGAGTTTTGTCATTTTTAAGAATGCTGAAAGAGGGTTCCTTAATATCTCCTCATGGGGGATCCACATCAGCTTTCAGAGTTGTTACGCCAAAGGAAAAAGAAAAATTGGAAGGTAATATATGAATAAGTAAATTTTTAAATTTTAAAATAATTTTTAGTTAAAAAAATATTTTTTAATTTTTTTTTAATTATTTCCAAACCAAGAATTAAAAATTAAATAAAAAATTACGAAATTAAAAATTAATTTCCATAAAATATAATTAAAAATTATGACTTTTAATTTTTAATTTAAAAAAAAAAGGAAATTTTATAATTTTAAATTTTAAAAATCTATTTAAAAAAAAATGTATATTTCCAGTTATAACCTCAATTAATAATTAAAATTTTTATTAATGATTGAATGAAAATAATTAAAATTTCAAAATACTTTTTATGCTAAAATATAATTAGTTTATTTATTAAATCATAACCTACAGTACTTTAATTTTCAATGCAAATATACTGTATATATATATATATATATATATATATATATATTATATATATATATATATATATATATATAAAATAATTGTATTGCACTTGTAATGTGATTTATTAAATGGTTTTTTTACGTATACCTAATTATTTATAATAAATAATATAAAAAATATAATAAATAATATAAAAAATAATCATATAAAACAAATTATAATTATAATTTATTAATAATTAATAATTAAACCTTTAAATCAATGAAGTAAAATACATTTTTAAATAATTTATGTATAATTTTAAGGGAAGAAATTTTGCAAAGTTGTTAAAAGTTTAATTATGTTGTTATTTCGCATTAAAGTATATATATATATAATATATATATATATATATATATATACACAGTATATGTAGTGTGTGAAAGGCCGCCTTGTTTCTTTTGTTTCGACTAATTTTGGGTATTTCAGTTCATTTGCTTTTTTTATTTTGTATGAATTTGAGAGGCGAATATTTCGAGGGTACTTTTGGGTACTTTTCGAATAGTTCAGTTTAAGGTGTTGAATATTTTTTTGGTGTTTTATCGTGCCCATATCTTTTGCCTTTCAGGTGTGGTCAACGGGAGTCCCTTGCTGTCTTTGCCCCCTCATCACATGAGCCCTCAAGTGTCGATGGGTATGTCTGTGGGCGGGGCTTTGGCAGGGTCGTTGGTGAATACCCTAGGCACGCCCTTCCCGTTTCCTTATTCCCCACGATTTTGGCCCGCGCCTCCCCTCAATCTTTCGTCCAGTCTTCTGAGGGAAAGTCCTTTCTCGATCTTACCCTTTCTGCATCGTCCGACCACCACTTCCTGCATTAATACCCACAATGCCCATTCACAAAGCCCTCCGACGACCCCTACCGACATCTTGCCCACGACATCTTCGTCTGCTCCCCGCGTTACGGGTTCCGGCCACGTCAAAGAGAAAAGCCATTCAGGTGGGTGTTTAAGGCGCGAAACTATACTTCCACAAACTTGTTCATACGCCTTTTCTCGCGTTCAACACACACACACACACACACACACACACACACACACACACACACACACATCATTATACAATGCAAGCTTTACAGTACGATATAATCTATTTTTCCCTTAATCAAACAATAGCACAATTATTTCTCTTCGATTCAAAATGCAATTTATACCGTAAACTCATTGATGTATGTCTCAATTGTGGGGTTTCCTTTATAGGAAGGGTTGTTAATCACTTTTGAATGAGGAAGATGGTCTTTATAAGGAGGAATATAGTGAGGCGGTTTCGGTACTGAACTGGTTTTATCAAACTTTGACAGGAAGAAAATAAATGAATTATAAGACCAAGCGGTCTCATTTGCGAGGTGCTCTCCGTTTAGAGGTTCCTAACGCGAGGTGTATATATATATATATATATATATATCAGAAAAAATAACAGAAAGGCAACAAACGATTCGGTTTTATATAGATTTTCTTTCACAAAAATCTAAGGCAAATTTAAGTACGGGAAACTGGTTTATCAGTCTAGGAGGTGTGGCCACAAATTGACCTTATTAATTGAGAGAGAGAGAGAGAGGAGAGAGAGAGAGAGAGAGAGAGAGAGAGAGAGAGAGAGAGAGAGAGAGAGAGAGAGGATGAGACTCAGAAGGATATCAAGTGAAGTATGATAATAATTGATATATATTAAAGAATCAACGTGATTTTTTTTTGTGTAGACTGTACCGTGACTCCCTTGCAGAGCAGTAATTTCCAAGAGAGAAAAATTATCAACTTTTGAATTACGTTATTATATATTATTATTATTATTATATTATTATTATTGTTATTTTGCTGTCCATATCTTATTTGTTCGTATGTCAGAACGTTATGTTGATTTGTGTGTAATTTGGCAGCTATATATTATATATATATATATATATATATATATATATATATATATATATATATATATATATATAGTCTTCTTTACTTTAAAAATAAATTTCCCTCTAAAGATATTATTTTTTAATGCAGGGTGTTTCAAAAACAAAAGAAAAAGGTTAGGGGATCACCTGAAGATCCGTTACCCGAGCCTTTTTTTAGTTAGCTTTATAAGGCTAACTAACGAAAATATCACGACCTAACCTATCGTCAAGGGCGTACAGTTGACCTAACAATTGGTAAGGTTAGGTGGTGATATTTTTGTTAGTTAGCATTATAAAGCTAACTATAAAAGGCTGAGGTGACGGATCTTCAGGTGATCCAGGTTAGGTTACAATGATATATGCATTCCCCAATAGGTTGCGTTTCTTTTTGAACACCCTGTATAATCAATGTTAAAAAGACACATTTCCTTTGAATTAGCTCAAAATTCTGTAATTTATTTTTTCTAATCGTTTCTACAAAATTAAATTAAAGAGGATTTAAAATTTTAGTAAATGATACGTTGTTATCCTAAAATGGATCGCGGAGTTCGAACCCCTAATCTTTACAAAAAAGCGGCGCACTAACTGGATCCACAGAGCTCTCTCAACGTATGAGAAAATGATGTAATTTTTGAATGACTAAGAAACGTACGTTATCGTAACAAGAAAAGATCGCGATCTGCCCAACATGAAACTGCTGATTTGTATTGCTAAAATGAACAACTGGATATTGATGACTATAGCTGGTGGATGTTTAGCACAAACGAGGGAAGATGTAAATGTCAGTCACTGCGTGTGAAACCCATCGAAAGGTAAAAATATGGGTTTATTACGCAACGTATATGGGTTTAGATAGCGAGATATGACAAATCCCTAATCAAAACAATGCGTGGGTAATTTATTTTTTGTATTTCAATAAAGAAAAAATTCTATCGTCTTTATTAAAATCTAAATTAATAAACAAAATTTGCGCTTCGCCCATATATATATGTATATATATATATATATGGTATTCCCATATGGTATTCCCATATAAGGTATTCCAAATAGTTTAATTAATTTTAGAATCTAAAATGAATGAAGAGAACCAGTAATCTCAAAGAGATGTTCTAAGACAAATAATCTCGTAAGGTAAAAATTGTTTCCTCAAATTTTGATGAAATGAAATTGAGGATTACTTAATTTTTAACTTAAAAAATAGTAACTTTCATTAATTTATATTTCGTGATGTAATACTGGATCTTCCCGTTCATATATATATATATATACAGGTTTCAATAAATGTAGAAAGATCCTATGACATCTAAATTTATGATGGTCAGTGTATAGAAGGGGGAAGAAGCCAATTTTGAAATGGATTTTATTCTGACGAACGTCCACTCACGTTGTCTGCTAAATTCCATCCAAAAGACTAAAAAATAACGCTCGGGGAAAGTCATATCTCATTGGATCAGTTATCTCTCAATATTCTGTCATTTCACAATTACACACCAGCAAAATTCATCGGCAT
This sequence comes from Bathynomus jamesi, assembly GCA_023014485.1. NCBI lineage: Eukaryota > Metazoa > Arthropoda > Malacostraca > Isopoda > Cirolanidae > Bathynomus > Bathynomus jamesi. Next base: position 241,539 of record JAJOZX010001263.1, read on the forward strand.
TATAGTCCTATTAGGTCCATCTGTATCCGTGAACCTGTTGGCGATACCGATCGCCATTTGTGTAATGAGCCTATGGACAATGAAACTTCTCTCTCTTTCAATATATCTATAAAGTTTTGAAAACGAAAGTTCGATCAAAATGTTTATTTTGTGGCGAGTCACGCATAATTTCTTTCGGCCTAATTGCAGCCATGGTGGCCTTACGAACACCAACCAATTATCGAAATATATTTCCCTTCAAAATTTGTCCCTTTATCAAATAAATTTTGAGGCCTATTCGAAATAAAGGGTAAATTTTGACAATGAAGGTTCCTCTATAAATGAAAATAGGCCTAAAAATTTATTTTTTTTAAATGGTTTTGACTTCCGATGCAGCTTTTATAAATTAGAAAGTGGATTGCAATTTGTAAATAGGCTTCTATGCAATTAAATATGAGAGGAACAAGTAATTCTCATTGATCGTAGGAGACAGGCGTAGGTCTATGGGAAATTGGATTGCAGAATAATAAGGGATTTTCAATGATTAATTATTTGGGGGATTCAGAATTACTAAAAGGTACGACTTATGAATTAAGTTCATACTTATTTAAATGGAATTATTTCACCTTTTAATATTCCCCTATTAAAACTAACTAGTTATTCACTTACCATATAATATAACTAAGTATAAATTCGTAATGAACTGAAAATATATGAAAAATACATTCTCCAAAAACTATTGAGTTATTCAAAATGATGTTAAATAAGTTCGGATCCCCCCTCACCCATTAAGTACTTAATATTACTAAATCACTTGAGTAATTTTAAGTGTAAGGAGTGTAAAAAAACCCTTATTTTTTTCAGAACTACCTTCTTACAAAAATAAAACAACACATACTACTGTATGGTTTCAGAAACTCATTTGATGCTAATTTGGGTTAACTATATAGTGATACATCGTACAGTTTCGGAAAAAAGCTTGCCTAGAATTAAAATTTCTATAAAACATTAAGAAAACCACTAATTACTTATGATTTTTTTTTTTACTGTCACCAAAAAAGAATAAATTTTATAGATAAAAAAATATAGGCTATTACCAATTAGTAATTTTTTCATGCTTTTTAGAAACTTTTATGTTCTATAGTCGAATTCTACATATATAATGCTACGAAATTTAATGGTCTATCTAAATAGACATACTGTATGCAATATTTGTACAACCCGTGCATAACATACCATATACCCATACCATATACCATACACTCAAAATAAAACTTTGTTAATTAAGATGAAATAACTTCTTTTGGAGATCCATTTTATGGGAAAATTTGTCCTTCTTTTGGGTATACAAACTTCTTCTTTTGGGTATCCAAACTTCTTTTAATAATTCATAACTTCTTTGAATAGAAGATATTTTCAAAACTTCTTTTTGAAGTGAATTAAGAAAATAAAAGATAATATTTCTATTTAAAGAAAGTTGCGTATTTTTTTTTTTTTTTACTTACAAACTCTGCGATATTTTGATAAATAAAATATTAATAGATGCCTACATAAATTAGCCATTTTTAATAATTGGCGTTATTATAATTGAATAATTAGTATTACAGTGTTATTATGAGATGAACACTGAGTGTATATTTGTATATTACAATACTAATACACTATAAACTGTCCATTACACCATACAAAATAGTGATTGAAATTTATCAATGTTTCACATTTGAGTTATGTTGTGTGTGTGTGTGTGTGTGTGTAAAGGAATTTTTACACTTCGGACAACATACTTAGCTTTTGAAATGGGTTAGCGGCGCCAAAAGGTTTTAAAAAATACACATTTTGAAAATGTATAGATTAAGTTTTAGCATTATACAACTATCTATCTATCTGTCTGTCGATCTATCTATCCATCTATCTCTCTATCTATCTATCTATCTATCTGGTGTAGCGGAAGAAAATGGAACGCAAAATTTCCAAATTTTAAATTAGGTCAAACAAATCGATCTTATGCAAATGTGTTTAATTCATGTTAAGTTAGTCCAAATTAGGTTAAGTTAGGTCACATTATACTTGGGTAGGTTACGCTAGGTTGGTCAGTTTCACCTAAAATACGAAATGTAGATATATAGGTTGGTGACTTTCAATTAAAATATAAAACAAATTTTTCCTTTTCATATACATTTTGCATATATATATATATATATATATATATATATATATATATATATATATATATATATATATATATATGACAAGTATTAAGAAATCTGTCTACACAAAATACAGTATAGTTGAAATGATTCCAAAGCTTTTATAAAATAATTGGCCAAATGAGTGCCATCGACTAGGTCTGAAAGACAAGGCGAGGATGTTGAGAGCTCAATCCCTTTTTATCAAATTAAGGCGAGAATCAAGACAAGAACTTACGAGCGAAGTCACGCGATGAGCCGTTGTGCGCCCAATGGCGCGCTTACTCACAGGAATCACTCCGCTTATTAGCCAGATAGTCCCTCAATTTATTAGGTTTGTTTATTTGTAATATGGAAACGATGTTTTTGACTTGATTAGCTGGTCATAATTTCTCCGCTTTAGGAGAGTTCTTTCGAAAGGCATAAAAAGAGACCTTACCTTATATATATAATATATGTTTTGACGTGTAATTGTGTGTATTACGTTATGAAATGCTTCACAAGAGTATAGGAAATGTACAATTTAGGGGAAAAAAGTTCGTCTAGAAAGTTCTAAGCCCTAAGGATTAAAAAATTATTAATCAAAGATTAGGGTTTTGGAGGGGGGGGGGCGGGGGGATTTTGTTACTATGACCAAAGTGAATAAATTATTAAAATAGAAACGAATTAATTATTTTTTATGTTTTAGAAATTTTGTATTTCTAGGCGAATTTTTTTCCCAACTCTATGTATTCTTATGATGAAAATACCAGGAAAAATAATCTTATAGGTAACCAAGCGCTTTCGTGATTGTTCTTCACTCTTGATACAGATGTGACGAAAAATAGATATAAAAGCATTTGATCTCTATCACGGCTTCATGTTCCTCTCCTATTCTTTCAGTTGCTTGATGAATAGCTGGGAGAGGAAACACCGCTCTAATATCAACTATATACGTGATTTGAACGGGATACCGACTTTTCGTCGACAACTTAGGTTAGGTTAGGATATGATAGGATAGGATATGATAGGATAGGATAGGTTACGTCAGATCAACTTAAGTTATTAAAGTGTCGATAAAATTTCCTGTCGTCGAAATATGTATTTTAAAAAAGGAGTGACGTAAAAAATTGTCGAAAGACCACAGTTTCGATACCCAATTTAACATAACTTTAACCATACTTAATCTAACCTAATCAAACAAAATAGGTTTGGTCATTCCAGAGTTTGATTATTCGATCGTTTTGTGGATTTGAGAATTTGTTTCTGAGTTCCATTGGCTTGTAGGAACCTCCCCTCTCCTTAATAAGATAAACCCACCAGCCCACACTGATCACATTGGGGTTTAAGTAGGAACAATAAGATTGTTGTGGGTGCTGAGTGTACAGCAGTGGGTCCATATGTCAGTGGATGCATTTTGCATGGGTTCTTTCGATCTAACGATTAACTGAAATAAAAACCTTCTAAATTTAGAACATGTAACTTCTTTTTGAGGGGTACATTCAAAGGAAGTTTGCCTCCTTTTGGGTATCAAAGCTTCTTGTCAGATGATACAATAACTTCTTTTAATGATATGTAACTTCTTTAGATAGAAGAAATTATCTTAAAAACTTCTTTTTGGAGTGATTTGAGAAAATAGAAGATAATATTTCTTTGTATAGAAGGTTGCGGAATGCTTTGTTTTCTGTAAAACAAATAGCCGATGAAAAAGCCAAAAGTTACTTAATTAATCAGATAAACAAAGTATTAATAAGTACATTTTACTTAGTTTGAGCATGATAGATATTGTAATAAATTATAATAAAACATAGCATTTATTAGTTCCTTTAGTTTAACAGCGACAGTAAATAAAGTACTAGGAATTTATTTATTAAAAACAGCGACAGTAGATAACATACTAGGAATCTATTTATTAAAAACAGCGACACAGTAGATAAAATACTAGGAATTTATTTATTAAAAACAGCGACAGTAGATAACATACTAGGAATTTATTTATTAAAAAAAGCGACAGTAGATAAAATACTAGGAATTTATTTATTAAAAACAGCGACAGTAGATAACATACTAGGAATCTATTATTAAAAACAGCGACACAGTAGATAAAATACTAGGAATTTATTTATTTAAAACAGCGACAGTAGATAACATACTAGGAATCTATTTATTAAAAACAGCGACACAGTAGATAAAATACTAGGAATTTATTTATTAAAAACAGCGACAGTAGATAACATACTAGGAATCTATTTATTAAAAACAGCGACACAGTAGATAAAATACTAGGAATTTATTTATTAAAAACAGCGACAGTAGATAACATACTAGGAATCTATTTATTAAAAACAGCGACACAGTAGATAAAATACTAGGAATTTATTTATTAAAAACAGCGACAGTAGATAACATACTAGGAATCTATTTATTAAAAACAGCGACACAGTAGATAAAATACTAGGAATTTATTTATTAAAAACAGCGACAGTAGATAACATACTAGGAATCTATTTATTAAAAACAGCGACACAGTAGATAAAATACTAGGAATTTATTTATTAAAAACAGCGACAGTAGATAACATACTAGGAATCTATTTATTAAAAACAGCGACACAGTAGATAAAATACTAGGAATTTATTTATTAAAAACAGCGACAGTAGATAACATACTAGGAATCTATTTATTAAAACAGCGACACAGTAGATAAAATACTAGGAATTTATTTATTAAAAACAGCGACAGTAGATAACATACTAGGAATCTATTTATTAAAAACAGCGACAGTAGATAACATACTAGGAATCTATTTATTAAAAACAGCGACAGTAGATAACATACTAGGAATTTATTTATTAAATAGTTTGCATAGATTTCTAAGCTATAGGCCTAATATAAATGGGCGAAATATTGTTAACTGCAGGGTTTGTTTTTTGTGTGAGGGGGGCGGGGGGGGGTGGGGCAAATTGAGAAGAAAGGTCGAAGAAACGCCTTTTCTCAATTTTTTTCTTAAATCGGGATTTTATGATGGTTACAAAAATCGTATACAATTTTAACCGTTTTCGACTGTCCAAATATTGCATTTATTTCCATATATTCAAAGTCAGAAAAAAAAATCAAATTCGATTTCCATGTTGACCTTCACGTATTTTGAGTCTGTGTGTTAAGGTTGTTTAACCTCCTTCGTAATGGCAAAACTCATGTGACGAAGGAGACCTACAGCCTCATCATTTGAACGCAGAGGACGGTCACCCATCCAGTTAATCAATAGACCCAGCGTTGCTTAACCTCGCTGATCTAACAAGAAACGGTGTTTGCGACGTGGCTACGACTTAAGTTTTAAGAGTACATAAACTTCAAAAATACTCTGAAACTGCTTTTTAAACCAAAACAACCCAAACCTCAAAAGAATGAGAGCGATAAAATGTTAAAAATTCTACAATAGCAACGTTTTGCTAAATCAAGTAGTATTATTGACCAACATCAAGCCAACCACGAGCAGGCAGAAAGGTTGGCTCAACATTTCAACTATACTTTTAATATTATTTAATGTTTTATTTTATTTATTTTTAATGATCCGATTGTCTTTTGTGGTTTTATTTGCATGTTTTTTTCAGAGTGAATATATAGTGAAACGAAACATAATTAATATAGAAAAATATCAATATCTACAACATTAATATATTTTATAGCTTTTCAACACTTTCTTTTAAACACCATCTATCTATCTATCTATCTATCTACCTATCTATCTATCTATCTATATCGTCCGTACACGCCGTACCTAAACACACACACACACACAACACACACACACACACACAGAGAGGCGTACTTAGCATTTTGCCGCCCCTAGGAAGGGATTAAAATGTCTTATAGTTATGCTATTTGATATCGCTAGTTTGCTATTAGAGGCTGCTGTTCTTTTTTATTATAAAATTTAATTATAAAATTTAATTTGTTAGTGCTTATAACTTAGTTATTTTCTATTTTTGTTTTCTTTGCCCTATTTACGTTGAAATAAGACAAAATTTGCCGTTCTAGGCAGCTGCCTACTCTGCTTATGAGTAAATCCGCCTATGTACATACACACACACACACACAAAACTACATAATCCAACAACAGTTTAGAGGCATATCTTCTCTCTCTCTCTCTCTCTCTCTCTCCTCTTGTGGACTAATGTCGAGTAAAACATGGAGAAATGGAGCTCACAAACACAGAAAAGGCTCGACATTCACGGCAAATTCATTTCCTTCGAGTTCTCTTACCTGTCGTGATTTCGGCAACACTGACATGAACCACAGGGGAAATATGCAATATGAAGATAGCCGCGCCCTCCTGCACTGATTTTACACTATATATATATATATATATAGATATATATATATATATATATATATAATATATATATATATATAATATACACACACACACACACAGTATATATATATATATATATATATATTCCACCTACGAATAAAGAGTATTAAAAGAGGTGGCGTGAATCTTTTTGTGTTTAATGAAAATAAAATAAAAAATTACCCCGCGTGCGTTGAAAAATCTCTGAAATAACTTTTTTATGTTTGTAATTAAATTATCAGTGTCAACATGAACACTGTACTTCAGTCATGCATATAGAAATTAGTCATGCAGTAACATATTTCTCTCTCTCTCTCTCTCTCTCATTTTATCGTCTAAAAGGTGGCAATGATACGACGTCATATTGTGTTTATGCCGCCAAGGTACTGAGATCACGTTAGTGAAGTTATTATGAAAGTCATGGCAACGGTGAAAATAGTATATGACGGTATAGCGATGTTACGTCGTATTGCAGTCACTTGGTTTGAACTATATATATATATATATATATATATATATATATATATATAGAGAGAGAGAGAGAGAGAGAGAGAGAGAGGAGGAGAGAGAGAGAGAGAGCATCCATCATGTAACGACCATTTTAACATCCTTTGTAAGACACTTGCTTCATTTCGTTTTTACAACCGTAAACACTCAAATTCATTCGAACGTACTTTGCAATTAATCTAATAAGCTGCTGTACGATATCATCAATCAGCTATTCAGTTAAAATCTCATTTATTCTGTGTACTTACATTCGCTCAATTGTAAGCTTTATCTGTGACTTTTATCTCTGACCTTGTTTTGTTTAATTAAAGGAAAATTTCACGAAGCTTATTAATCTCCTTTATTAATAACATTTATTTATTTGATCGAGGAATCAATGGTGACCTGAAGCCTCAAGCAATTATTAATTACTTTAGTTTACTGCAATTGCATTATTATACGGCCCACGGAAATGGCCACAATTAATCATTTTTAGAAGAGGTAATTTCCAGAAGTTACATTCAACCCAAATAAACACTATTTTTTTTTAAATTAAAATTTTTATTAAGAGGAATCTGACCCTTGTTCGTTGTTATATCCAAAATATACCATCCCTATCCGCCGCGCACACACACACACACACACACACACACAACACACACTCTCACACACACACAACCAGAGTTACTCAAAAATAATTATCACTCAATCATGACTCGAGCACGCGACTATATGGAACTAAATCATTCAGACGTATTATACAGTCAGTTTCAAAAACAGCTTTACACTTTTACTCGGGCTACCTCTCGACCACCTATGTCGCAAAACCACTTCCCGTAGATCAGCGAGGTTAAGCGCAACATTGGGTTTAGGCAGTAATTGGATGGATGCGTTCTGCGTCTGCGTTCAGAGATGATGTAGATGGTTTGGATCCCACGTATATAGATGTAGGTCCTTTACGTCACGTGACCTTTGCCGTTATGAAGGAAGTTAAACGTCATGAGACATTATTTATTATGACAGCCACTTTTATCCTCAAAATTATATAAAAATGTAAAATTATTTTTTGAAACTGTTTTGGAAATACTGTAAAAGTACAAAAAATTTAAAATTTTTAATTTCGGAAAAAAGTTCGCCTAGAAAAATTATTTTTTAAAGAGCATAAAAAATACTAATCAGTAATAATTGGGTTTTTGGAAATTTATTATTGTTACGAAAAGGAATACAAATATCCAAAGAAAAAGGGAATTTTACCAATAAATAACTTATTATGCTCTTCAGGAACGTCATATTTTGTAGGCGAACTTTTTTCCTGTACATGAACACGGTGCAATCTGAAAATAACGACTAGACAAAATGCATTTTATATATATTTATTTATATTTACAGGGTGTCTCATAAGTCTGGTCTCATAGAAAGTTTATTTCAAATTAAATTTACAAATGAATACATTAGAACTAAAACAAATGCTCAAATGATGTCTTGTTTTGGAACCTTTTCTTTTGTTGCAGGTAAAATAACATGCAATGGCTAATAAGAAAGTGAGTTAAAAAGTTGAGAAACAAGACATCAATTTGAACATTTGTTTTACTTCCAATATATTAATTTTGTAATTTTAATTTAAAATAAATTTTCCTATGAGACCAGACTTATAGAACACCCTGTATGTATATATATATATATATATATATATATATATATATATATATATATATGATACACACAGACCGTGCATGGAACAAGGAACTCTTCTAGGAAAATTAAATCCACTATTGGGCTAACATCATGAAAAAGAAAAACTATAGTGTTTGATTATTTATCATACTTATTCGGACTATAGTGGATTTAATTTTCCTAGAAGAGTTCCTTGTTTCATGCACGGTCTGTGTGTATCATAAAAAACCTCAGGGAACCATTCTGAGTTCATTCCAATAATATATATAATATATATATATATATACAGGGTGGGCGGAAAGTAGCTCCCTATTTTGGATTGGTAAAAAAATACGTATATTATCCATTTATTTCAGAAGAAATAATATGAAAAGGTAGGCATACATGGTAGGTTTTCTCTAAAATTCAATGTGGGCTCCAACTCTTTCCACCAGCTTCTGGAGCCGCCCAGGAATGGCGTCCACTGACTTTAGCAGGAACTCCGGCGGGATGGAGGACATGACTTCCCGAATTCGGTCCTCCAGTTCTTCCAATGTCCTCGGTTTGGTGCGGTAGACTTCTTCCTTTACCCACCCCCAAAGAAAGAAGTCGCACGGTGTCAAGTCGGGGCTCCTGGCTGGCCATTGATGTGGACCACGACGACCCATCCAACGCCCAGGGAAGTGGGCATCAGCCACTCACGGACAACAAGAGCGAAGTGCGGAGGGGCGCCATCTTGCATAAATATCAGATCGTCGATGTTCTCCCATGTGCTGACAACCGGCCAGACCTCGTTTCGCAACATAGCAAGGTACCGCTCAGCACTTCGCTCTTGTTGTCCGTGAGTGCTGGATGCCCACTTCCCTGGACGTTGGATGGGTCGTCGTGGTCCACATCAGTGGCCAGCCAGGAGCCCCGACTTGACACCGTGCGACTTCTTTCTTTGGGGGTGGGTAAAAGAAGAAGTCTACCGCACCAAACCGAGGACATTGGAAGAACTGGAGGACCGAATTCGGGAAGTCATGTCCTCCATCCCGCCGGAGTTCCTGCTAAAGTCAGTGGACGCCATTCCTGGGCGGCTCCAGAAGCTGGTGGAAAGAGTTGGAGCCCACATTGAATTTTATAGAAAACTACCATGTATGCCTACCTTTTCATATTATTTCTTCTGAAATAAATGGATAATATACGTATTTTTTTACCAATCCAAAATAGGGAGCTACTTTCCGCCCACCCTGTATATATATATATATATATATATATATATATATATATATATATATATAATATATATATATATATATATATATATATATTTAGTGGTGGACCGGATGTGTTTTTCAACATCTGCGGATGCGGATATTTAGTTAATCTATCAATATAATATAGAATTATGAATATATGACATAATTTTTCAAATTTCGTGATATTACTATTGTGGCAGGCAATGCATAAGAATATTAATGTTTTAATTATGATAAAAATAATAACTTTCTCAAGAGTTTCAGCCACAGAAAATTCAATGAAACGAGTTTCATTCAATTTTCTGTGTTACCACGTATTTATATTTTGAGGTTTACATATTTGTTTGTTCATTAATAATTAATACTTTACATGAAATGTGCATGGCTGGGCCTTATAAGCTACTTTATAAGCTAATTTAATTGTAAATTGCATAATTTATAGAGGTAATATCGCATAACATCCGCAGTCAGAAGTGCGGATGCGGATGTTAAAAATGATGCGGATATCCGGTCCACCACTAAAATATATATATATATATATAACCCAAAATACTTCCACACGTTTGCGAAAAGGAAAATGCAGTGTGAGGAGAGTATTGGACCGTTGATAGACGGGGAGGCCGAATACACAAATGACCCGTAAGAAATAAGTGAACTGCTTAGGGAACATTTTAAATCTGTGTTTAACACCCCTAAGTCCGAGATGGAAGTGGAAAACCCAGACGAGTTTTTCGACATTCATACAGCTCAACCAAGAACAAATCCCGGCACAAACCTGTTAATGGCCTTCGAGTTCACGGAAGCAGATGTAATTACGGCCTTATCACAGATGCGAGACAATTCAGCGCCAGGACCAGGCACATAGAGTGCCACATTTCTGAAGAAATGCAAAGAGAGTATTGCAAAACCGCTGTACTTACTATGGAGGAAATCACTTGACACAGGACAAATTCCACTCCCCTTAAAGAACGCGAACATTGCCCTCCTATTTAAAAATGGTAACAGAGCAATGCCCAAAAATTATCGGCCAGTGGCTCTCTCCTCACAACTTATAAAGTGTTTTGAATGCATAATTAGAGGCAAAACTACCAACTACCTACAAGAAAAAGACTTATGCAACCCAAATCAACATGGCTTCAGGGCGGGAAGATCATGCCTGTCACAGCTACTAGACCACCAGGAGAAAATATTAGGAACATTGTGTCGAGGACAAAACATAGATGTAATATATACGGACTTGGATAAAGCCTTCGATAAATGTGACCATGGAATCATAGCACACAAACTTATGGATACAGGAATTACTGGAAAGCTAGGAAGGTGGATATTTAATTTCTTAACGCAAAGAACGCAAAGAGTGGTGGTAAACGGAGTGAAATCGGAAGTCTCTGAAGTCGTGAGCTCTGTCCCACAAGGGACAGTATTAGCTCCCTTGCTGTTCATAATCATGATTGCAGATATTGATGTAGATATTAAGGACAGTATTGTATCATGCTTCGCAGATGACACAAAGATATGTAAGGAAATATTGAACGAAGATGACATAAGAAAATTACAAAACGACATTGAAACATTATTCCAGTGGGCAGAAGACAACAATATGAAGTTCAACGAAGAAAAATTTCAACTTCTCAGATATGGTAATAACAAAGAGCTACAGAAAAAAGGGTACAAAACTCCGCAAGCCAAACAGATAACACCAAATCCACAAGTCAGGAATCTTGGAGTAATAATGTCGTCGGATGCAGAATTCAGAGAGCACTATAAAATCAAAAACACAACGGCTAGAAAAATAATGGGAATCACCTGGAGAAGCCTCCGCAGCAGAAAAGCAAACATCATGCTCAAATTATGGAAGAGGCTAGTCCTACCAATAATTGAGTATTGCTCAGTACTCACAAACCCACACAGAAAAAGAGACATTGCGAGCATTGAAGCTATACAAAGGACCTTTACGTCTAAGAGAGAGGAAACGGAAGGTGAAGACTACTGGTCTCGACTACAATCCCTGGAACTCTACTCTCTTGAAAGAAGGCGCGAGCGGTACACAATAATATACATATGGAAAATACTTGAGGGCTCTGTCCCTAACCTCAGAAATGAAATAGAAACAAACTGGAATGAGAGAAGAGGCAGATTTTGTACGGTCCCAGCTGCGGTGGGACAAGGGGCCATGAAAACGAGGATGGAAAATATCCTCAGAATACGGGGCCCAAAGCTTTTCAATGTCCTTCCAAAAGAAGTGAGGAATCTCCAGCACACCGACCTGAATAGCTTCAAGAACCAGCTGGACAGATTCCTCTGCAAAGTCTCTGACCAGCCATGCGTGGTTGGCTACGAGGGCAGGAGAAGATCAGAGAGCAATTCCCTCCTTCACCAAGTCCCGCAAATGAAGCGGGATGCTGATGCTGCAGAGGGGTCGACCGCAGGTGGATCGTGAACCGTCGTTCAAACTCAACAAAAGTAAGTAAGTATATATATATATATATATATATATATATGATGATGAATAAAACCACGAAGGAAAGGAAACACAAAATGGTGCTCAAGCGCTTTCGTCTAATGACATCCTCAGGAACACTGAGGATGTCATTAGACGAAAGCGCTTGAGCACCATTTTGTGTTCCTTTCCTTCGTGGTTTTATTCATCATAAATATTTTTCACGTGTTACTTTCGTGAAATAATTTCATATATATATATATATCGCTTCTCTTATAAATAAATCTGTTCCCTCAAACTGTATTCATAGTTTCGCCTCTTCCTTGATTTTGTTCTCATTTCCTCAATCTGCTCTAATGCGAGGCGAGATTTTCGTGACGTCACAGGCGGTTCTCTCTCGGGAAATTAGCAAAAGTCACTTGGCGTCGGCTAAAAATGACGTCACCATATCTCACGCGACTCAGGTGCTGTTACCTAACGCTAACGAAAAAGAGGAGAGACGCGGCTGCGGAGATGCCACACTACATATTCGCTCCCTTCAGCCTTTCTTTTTTTCCTTTAAAATATACAGTTAAAGGGAAAATATATATATAATATATATATATATATACTCACCACTTCTTGAGTAAATGGTGAGGGCGCTAACCAGTACACTGCCAGTAACGTAGCATAGTGGCTAGCGCCCTCACTTCCATTAAAGAGGTAGTGGGTTTGAATCCTGGTGAGCTAATTTTGCATTATTCATAATTATTATATATAATATATATATATTATAATATATATATATATATATATATATATATATATACACACACACGTGTGTGTGTGTGTGTGTGTGTGTGTGTGTGTGTGTAGTTCCATATTGCATTTACTGAAAACATTGAAATTTCGAATGAAACAAAGGAGTCGCGATTCGCGATTTATTACGTCCATGCGGAAGCTGTATAGACTCACTTTAAAGTTACGTGGTGTTGGTGGGGGCTGAGAGAGGGGTTGGGGGGGGCCTGCGGAAGGAACTAGATGTTGAACAGTGGGAGACGGAAATCCTCCGGGATGTCGCTACGAAAGAAGAACAGGTGGCACTTGGGGTCTTGAGCCAGAAAAGGCTGGAGGAATCACTTGTTCAAAAATGTAATACATTTTGTTTTATTATTAGAATGAACAAGCATTTCATTTTACATAATTTAATGTAAAAACAGAATTGCTCAAGTTTAGGAAACAATTTCTACCCAAAAGTTTGTAAATTGAAATAAATGATTAAAAACCTTGAAAGAAGATGAAGTAAAAGTTAAAATAATGCAACTGTTTCGGTCTAATACAGTTATCCATCATCAAGTTATTAAAAAATAAATAAAATAACCATTAAAACAATGTCAAAAAATATAGTTGAAATGTTGAGTCAACCTTTCTGCCTGCTCGTAATTGGTTTAATGTTGGTCAATAGTACTACTTGATTTAGCGGAACATTGTTATTGTAGAATTTTTAACATTTTATCGCTCTCATTCTTTTGAGGTTTTGGGTTGTTTTGGTTTAAGAAACGGTTTCAGAGTATCTTTGAAGTTTATGTGCTCTTAAAACTTAATTCTTAGCCACGTCGCGACACCGTTTCTCGTTAGATCAGCGAAGTTAAGTGGCGTTGGGTCTGTTGATTATTTACAGAGTTACAGGCTAACAAAGACCCTAAGATCCAATCTAGGCTAACCCAAGAAGGAAGTAGAAAAAATAGAAATAGCCCTGAAAATAAAGAGTACTGAAAAGTTATACGATGCTTACACCTTTGTAGTGGTGAAAGAAGATTTATAAGAAAATAAGAAAAAGTATAATGAAGACGAGAACAGCTTCAGAGTTCATTCACACCATGGGTACACTTATCTTGTCTATTCAGTTACGCATTAGAAAACAGCGGAAAATAAAGGATATCATAAATACTAAACTACTGTAATGTAATCTATACTTTTAAGGAATTTTTTTATTTATTTATTATGTACAAGAAGTCATCATTTCGTCGTCGTATCATTTTTCTGTAGCCTGTCAAAGCCACCTACCGAAAATTTATCATATAGTAATTTATACTGCGTCCTTCGCATAGGAATTATTTAGAATCTAGATAAAGGAACACTGGTCCAGAGTGTACCTCCATCTTGCCAGACCTACAAATTAAGAAATCTCCATGCATAATGGGAAATAATAATGCATAATATGCATAATTTTTTATTTCTTAAAACTATAAAACTTTCTCTAGCTAGCTAAGTTAGATATTCCGCGATTTACCTAAAATGTACTAACATTTCTACGCTGCAAACCCAAGTAACAGCGCTAAACTTTTAAACATCTACTCAGAGCTTTTGGCTCCCGAGAAAACCCATCAAACTTCCCTTCTCTATCAATGGAGTATCATCTGAGAACTCCCAGTGCTCTAAAATCAGATCCGACCAGCGCCTCCTTCTACATTTATTGACAAAGGTAACATTACTAATTCTACTCATTCTTAACAGCCCTCAGTTCAAAAACAAAAGGAAGAAAGGAGGGGAGAGAGGAGTGGTTTCCCCCAAATAGTTTAATATAACTATTCAGAGGTTTTGACTCCTGAGAATTCTCATCTATTACAAACACGTAAATAAATATGAAAACTTAAAAAAAGCCTATCATTTGAGAACTCCCAGTGCTCTGATACCAGACCCGACCAGCGCCTTCTACTACATTTACGATCAAAAGGGAATATCACCATTCCCAACTCCACCGCAACGGCAACCAACTCCCTTTATAAACCCCCTTTGTAGGCTTATTCGGAAGTTTTGACTCCCGAGCGTTCTCACAATGACAACACCCAGTGCTCTGTAACCAGACCAGACCAGCGCCTCTTACTACATTTAAAACAAAAAAGAAAATCGGCTACTCCCTACACTAACCAAAAATCACATCCCAATTTACCTGCCAATTAATGCAAATTGACGCTACTAAAATACTTATCCAACCTATTCTTAAATATATTAACTGAAGTGCTTGCCACGACCCCCACGGGTAGGCTATTTCACCTCTCGACTATCTTAAAGGTGAAGAAGCCCCTCGCGAAGTTTGTTTCAAATGTTTTACCTCTTATTTTAAAACCATTGTTTCTTGTAATGTTCCTATCTCCCAAGTTAAAGATATTGTTATCAAAACTACTTAAAATACTTGACACCTGACTTAATTCGCCTCTTAAATGCCGAGTTTCAAGTGTATATACAAATTCCACTCTGAGTCTACCTACGTAACGTTAGAATAAGCTTTATTGCCCACCGCTGAACTCAGGCCTATTCTAACATCCTAACGGGGTGGGCAGTTGCTTACATACAGAAAGATTTCACCCACCTACTAAAATAAAGTAAGAGCATATATATATATATATATATATATATATATATATATATATATATATATATATATATATATATATATACAGGGTGTCCTATAAGTCCGGCATCATAGGAAAAATAATAAAAAAGGCAAAACAAAAGCTTTTATTTACAGAACGTGCTCAATATGTCCACCATTGTTTTCATTATACAAATTCAGACGTGATACCCAGTCAGCAAGCACACGGTGAATGATGTCAGGAGTAATGG
The DNA here is from genome assembly GCA_023014485.1 of Bathynomus jamesi. NCBI lineage: Eukaryota > Metazoa > Arthropoda > Malacostraca > Isopoda > Cirolanidae > Bathynomus > Bathynomus jamesi. The sequence goes on from JAJOZX010001263.1 coordinate 257,466, forward strand.
TGTTACATGCCCCAATAATGCGTTGCCGCAAATGTTCAACACTCCTAATTTTCTCTGCGTATACCAGCGCTTTCAAGTGGCCCCAGAGATAAAAATCTAGTGGCGTGAGATCCGGGCTTCTAGCTGGCCATTCCACAGGCCCTCGACGTCCTATCCAATGACCAGGGAATTGTTGGTACAGGTATTCCCTTACTTGGGTGCTGTAATGTGCAGGAGCGCCGTCTTGCTGGAACCATGTTCGGAAATTTCCTTCTTCGTTCAAGACATTGGGAAATGCCTCTTCCTTGAGCATACGTAGGTAGGTGCCTCCAGTGACATGTTCATCGAAAAAGAGGGGGCCTATGATGCGATCCTTCCAAATGCCACACCATACCATCACCCGAGATGCACCTTCTTCCTTTGAAGAGGTATACCAGTGAGGGTTGTTTTGAGACCAGTAGCGGGTGTTCTGTCGATTTACCTCACCATTTCCATAAAAAACAGCCTCGTCACTGAACAGAATGGTGGACAGGAAATTGGCATCCCGAGCATATTGTTCCGTAGCCCATTCACAAAATTCCATCCGCCGGTCGGGATCATCTTCGCTTAATTTCTGTAGGATCTGAAGTTTATATGGATGCCATTTGTGAGTCTGAAGAATGCGATGGATGCTACTTTTCGACACTCCTGTTTCGGCGGACAATCGCCGAAGAGACTTATTGGGACTTCTGTTAAAATGAGCCAGGATAGCAGTCGCTGTATCATCGTCAGTGGACGTCCTTGAAGGTCCACTGCGTGGTTTATCTTCTATGGATCCTGTTTCCTTAAACTTTGCAACAAGTCTGCTAACACAACTCTGTGTTATTGGCTCGCGGTCTGGATGCAGTCCGATTTCCTATGAGTAGAATTATCTGGATTCGTTCTTCCTTGCTCACAGACATTATGGCCTGTAGAAAGAGAAAAATATGAATTATGGTTTGTAGAAATAGAAAAATATGAATTTCTCCTATGATGCCGGACTTATGGGACACCTTGTATATAAGCTATTGACTTCTCCTTTGGGAAACGGAGCTTACAGATGAAAAGAAGGACCAACACAACAGCAAACATTTTCATTTATTTTTTGTACTTCAGACGTTTCGACAAATCTTTTGTCATCATTAGTGAATTATAACCCTTAAAACCTTAAAATGAAAATAAGAATAAATAATTAAATTTACATCAATACAAAAGAAAATTAAAATCATTAAAATTAAATTAAATTAAAATTACCTGAACTGGTAAATACACAATGATTACGTCAACCTCCATATTCGGCAGATACTGAGAGAAAACTGTATGAATGTCAGTTACATTGGAAGGTATGATATATCTATGAAAGTAGGTTGGTTGGTTAGTTAGAAGAGTCGTAATTTGTAAGATGAACTATTGTTCTTAATGGAGGGTTTGTTTCTATAGATGTACAAAGATTCTAAAATTCGAAGCTCTGTAAGGTTATTGGTTCTTGTTAGAATTTTGAACCGAGTTTTGTGAAGGGGATGGTTGTTATCATTACTTATTACTATGGTTTCTAATTGCGGATTGTGGTGGGCTGCTAGGGGACGGTTGGTACGGACTGATAAGCCCAAATGTTGAGAAAGGCGTACCTTCAATTGGAGTTGAGTACTGCCGATATACGCAGCCTCACAGCTGTCGCACGTGTATTTATAAACAACATTGGGGCATGCAGTTTTGGGGAATTTGTCTTTGAACTTTAAAAAATTTGATAATTTAAGTGGGTTGACGAGGGCGAATCTAAAATTTATTTGGGGATAACTAGACTTAAGTAGTTAGGATACTTCATTTCGAATACGTAATGATAAGTAACCATAAAAAGGTAATTTAATATATATCGTTTCTTTTTGTACTGTGGTTACCCTTCTAAAAAGATTAGAAGGGTAGTAATTATAAATAAAGTACTGTCTTAAAAATTTAAATTCTTCGTTTAATGAAAAGTAATCTGAACAAATTCGGTAACTTCTTGTTAATAATGTTACTATAGCGTTAATCTTATATTTATAAAACATACAACTTAAATAATTGGTTCCCAAACCAGTAAAAGTTTGTTTTCTAAATAGTGATGTCTGGAACTTGTTATTAGCCCGTTTAACTAGAACATCCAGGAAAGGTAAACTATTATTTGTTTCGTTTTCACACGTGTACTTAATATTAATATGTTGTTTGTTTAGATAATGAAGAAAAAGTTTTACGTGTGATAACAACCATCCTCTTCGCAAAACTCAGTTCGAAGTTCTAACAAAAACCAATAACCTTACAGAACTCCAAATTTTAGAATCTTTGTACATCTATAGAAACAAACCCTCCATTAACAACAATAGTTCATCTTACAAATTACAACTCTTCTAACTAACCAAACAACATACTTTCATAGATATATCATACCTTCCAATGTAACTGACATTCATACAGTTGTCTCTCAGTATCTGCCGGATATGGAGGTTGACGTAATCATTGTGTATTTACCAGTTCAGGTAATTTTAATTTAATTTAATTTTAATGATTTTAATTTTCTTTTGTATTGATGTAATTTTAATTATTTATTCTTATTTTTGTTTTAAGGTTTTAAGATTTTTAATTCACTGATGATGACAAAAGATTTGTCAAAACGTCTGAAGTACAAAAAATAAACGAAAATGTTTGCTGTTGTGTTGGTCCTTCTTTTCATATATATATATATATATATATATATAATATATATATATATATATATATATGTATATATATAGTGGAGACCAGCTAATGTATATTTCCTTACATTTCTTTAGCATATTCAAGTAAAAAAAGGGAAAAAAAGAGGTTTTATTTTCACACCGAAAGTTTTTTCCTCTACGTTCTTGCGAAAGGGGTACCGACATTTTACTTGCAATCTGAACCACGCCTACAAGAAAAAAAAACAAAAGCTCTCGTTGAAATGAAATCTATAGTCGCAAACTTTTTATGCAGTCTCTCTCTCTCTCTCCTCTCTCTCTCTCTCTCTCTCTCTCTCTGTATATATATATATATATATATATAATATCATGCATGAATGAAAATTAAAATGTAAAGGTTTATTGGCAGACTATAGTCCATATGACAATATTATTAATACAATGACAGTTCACATACTAAGGATAGAAAGCAAGACGAGCATTGCGGTGGTGTGGGAGCAATTCCGGGTCCATTGCTGGACGTCTGGCATGTAAGCCACTTTCCATAAGCTTCCTTCTAACGGTTCGCTCCGATACACTGACGTCTCGAGACCTTTCCAGCTCATTGCGAACGTTTGTGGCAGTCAAGCGACGATCTCGCAAAACACTCAAGACAATGAAACGATCGTCACGGGTAGATGTGCAGCGCGATCTTCCAGATCCTGGTCTTCGGGTGTACTCTCTTGTCTCCACATAACGTTGGTAGACACGTCGAACCTTTGTTCTTGGAATTCCTAGCGCATCGGCGCGTAACGCTGGATCCGACCATCTTCAATTAGGGCGACGACTCTTGCGACGTTCACGGCACTCAAATCCATTGTAAATGTCCAATTCTGAAACCCAAAAGAATTAGAAGTCTATCTGTTACGAAACGCAAATGCCTACTCCCACTAGTGGAAAAAAAGTGGCACTAGCAGTCTAAGAGCAACTGAATGTCAGACTGTCAAATTGGTTGCCTCATAGACTATATTTTCGAATTTTAAAACTTTTATAAACAGAAGCTTGCCCACTTTTTTGCTTTTCGCGATATTCCAAGTGGACCGATTTTTCTGCCGCTCAGTGTAGTTTGACCCAAATACTTAAACTCTTGTACTTCCTCAATTACTTCACCTTTCATTTTAAACCTAATATCAGCTGGCTGATTACAGCTTTTAGAATGAAATTGCATAACCTTAGTTTTTGTAACATTAAAAAGAATATCATGTTTCTGCGAATACACTTCGCAGACTTTTAGTAGCCGATCCAGACCTTTAACGAAGGATTTATTAATACCATATCATCGGCATAAACTAAGTTATTTATCCTTGTGTTATCTATACAACATCCCACTGTTGCCTCATTAAATGAAGCAATTAATCCGTCAATATACACATTAAACAGCATAGGGGAGAGCAAGGAACCTTGTCTCACCCCGCAAGAGGAGTCAAAACACTCGGATAGTACATTGCCCCAACTAACAGTGAAAGATTGGTGGGAATACCAAAATTTCAATAAATTTAATATGTACATGGAAACCTTCCTGTCTTCTAGTTTTGCAAATAAAATATTGTGGTTCACTCTATCATATGTCTTACTTATATCCAAAGGTGGGCACCCGGGCCTCAAAAAGGACCGACGGTCCCGGTCCCGGTCCTTGCCTCAAACTGGACCGACGGTCCCGGTCACGGTCCTTTCTGAAGATAGGACCTAGGAACGACTCGGTCCTCGGTCCTTATATATAATATAAGTGAAAAATTTGATTAAAATGAAAAATGAAATTAAAGACACCGGAAATCTTTAATTTTATTAACGTAAATTATAATTAATACAATACATAAATGATGAAAAAAAGTTATTAAGTTAAAGCTTGAGTTTCCCTTCAAGAAGACTAGCATTTCAAAATGGCTGTCACTGAGCCCTGACCTTTTCGGCTTGAGCACTGGTCGAACTGGTTCTGGACTGAGGGTGGCGCCTGGAGACATGTCGCTTGAGGTTGTTTTGGCTCTTGTTGCTTGTCGAGAGGATGTTCTTGTTCGGCAGGCACAGCAAGCACTTGTACTCCAGGTTCTGCTCACCCTTGGGGCCCAGGTATTCAAGGTATTTGTCCAGGTACGGCCAGGGATTGCCGGGTTCAGTTCTTCCGCTAGGAGCTCCAGTTGCTTGACTTGAAGTTGAAGCCCTAACATCAGTAGATTCTTCGTCTCCTCCAGGTGTTGAAACAAGTTTCAGTTCAGTCTCAGTCTCTTTCTGAGTCTTCTGGAGGAAACGATCCATCTTCTTTAGAACTTCAAATAATCACTAAACACACTAAAATCACTAAAAAAGACCGTCCGGAATTGCTTAAAAATGGACCGTCGCTCCTCATTTCGGTCCTCACTGAGAAAAGACCGCCTTTCCCGCTCACGGTCCTTAAAAAGGACCGAGTTCCTGGAATTCGGTCCTTTTGGAACTCGGTCCTGCCCACCTTTGCTTATATCTAGGAAACAGCTATAAATAGTTGAATTACTGTCAATGTATTTAGATATTGTTTCTTTAAGTACATAGATACATAGGTCAGTTGAGTGGGACCTTTTAAAGCCAAACTGATTAGGAGATGTCCATAGGTAATCATTTAATCGGAGTAACAAGAGTTTTTCTAGTAGTTTCGAGATTCTGCACGCTTTTGAGTAGAAGGCGAAGGTACTAACCATCACACTAGTAGAACTAGGTAAAAGTTAATACATCCTAACGCATATTTCAATACCCGAAGGAACACATAGCGCTTTGGAGTCCAAAAAATGTTTTCTGTATTAACCCCGTGCACTCGAAGCAATGCCAACATTTAATTTCTAGCGAACACTGGAAGTATATATATATATATAACCTTTAGTTAGCTTCCGCCCGAATTGTTCATTCTGACGAAGGTCAAGCTTTTCACTCCACCTTAGACCTACAGTTTAACTTGGAATCCGAACCACGCCCCACCAGCAGCCCAGCGTCTTAACCACTAGGCCACCCAGGGTACCCATTTACTTACCAACCACTTTCTTTATTGTGTGGAAGGATGAACAGCTGGGTTTTGCTGCGCGCCGGCTGCCGTCGGGTCTCGAACCCGGGGCCGATGGATTCGTAGTCAGCGACGCTAACCACTACACCACCGAGGCGCATATATATATATATATATATATATATATATACAGTATATATATATAATAATATACAGGCCCGGATTTAGCTATAGGCGAGCTAGGCGATCGCCTAGGGCCTCGCGCCAAAGGGGGCCTCGCTCAAGCCGTTTTGCGCGTTCTGTTCAAGTGATATTAATGATTTAGAACTCTATGAAGAACTTAAAGTACTTTGCAGGTTTATACCTGAGAAAACAGATCTCGGAAATGCCCTTGTTTATATAGTGCAAAAACAACTAAGTGAGATTTATCCTAATGTTTATGTTGCACTTCGAATAGTATTAACCATCCCAGTTACTGTTGCTTCGGCTGAAAGAAGTTTCTCGCGTCTCAAACTTATTAAAACATATTTGCGTTCCACCATGTCTCAAGCGAGATTGCAATCATTAGCTATGTTATCAATAGAAAACGATATAACAAATTCATTAGATTATTCTCAATTAATTGAAGAGTTTAGCTCGAAGAAAAGTAGAAAAGCATTGCTGTAATATTCAAGGAGCATCTGAACCAAATATTAAAGCATTAATATTTAGCCTGATGAGTCGATCGCTCACTATTATAAAAATGAAATGTCAACATCTCTTATACATCACATATGAAAAACGTTTGTGTACTATGGAAAGTCATTACCTATAATATTATATAAATCTTAGAAATCATTGTCTTATATTTTCGATACAAATCTTGATTCATATTATAATTTATACTTATTTGTATGGTTTATTTATATTTCTTATACAATTTCCATGCGTGATTATTTTGGTTTGGTTTAATTTTTAAGTGCTGGCATAGTTCTGTCTATGCGGGATTCTAATAATGCTGGTATAGTACCGATAATTAAGTCCATATTTTCATATATATGGGCCTAGGGCCTCGCAATTTCTAGATCTGCCTAGGGCCTCGCAACTTCTAGATCTGCCTAGGGCCTCGCAACTTCTAGATCTGCCTAGAGCCTCGCAACTTCTAGATCCGGCCCTGTATGTATATATATATATATATATATATATACACACAGGGAGGATTAAGGCTGTGAGGGGCCTAAAGCTAATAAGAGGGAAGGGCCTATATATGTACTATATATTGTTTATAATTCATAAAATCTTCAAAGAGAAATGTACTGTATATTTATCCAAATTTAACAACTAACAAAAATCAGATCTATGTACATTAAAAAAAAACAGCAAAAACAGCATACATTTCAAATAGGGATTGATTTCTTCCTTCCTGGCTTTAAACTGTGATATCAAATAAAACACCCCTATTTCTTCCACATGCTCAATGATCATTACACTCGGCCCAAATTCCCAACGTTTGAAAAACAGTTTCGGAAACAGATTAATCCTTTGAAGGAAGCCATTCATACAAAAATAGATGAAAATCATACGTACATATCGACAATAATACACTATCAGATATAATGACATATAAAGAACCTCTTAATTAAAACTTAAAAAAACTCTTATTTTCCACCTCTGAAGATATAATTACGCGGTTATATGATATGATATTACTGAACCAATCTTGTGACAAAGATTTACGTTTATGATATAAAAAATTAGGGCCTAAACTCGAGGGCCTAAAAAGTATGAGGGCCAAAGGCTACATACAGCCTTATTAGCCTAATGGTTAATCCGGCCCTGTGTGTGTGTGTGTGTGTGTGTGTGTGTGTGTGTGTATAAAACATCAAACCCAAACCCACAACTTCTAACTACCTTTGTCTTTGTGGCGAAGAAAGACATCTGTGGTTGGCTTAATAGTTGGTAGAAAGATTTGGCGTTGCAAAAACTGAAAAGATAACCACTTTACCATTCAATTTCGCAATTGAATCTTTGAGAATTGACTGACTAATGAAATAGTACTGACCTTTTCGTCTTAGAATTCAGAATTCAAATTAGAATAAGTGATTCGTTTGTGGGAATTCTGATTATAATCACAATCATCGCGTGAGAAGGGACGATAGTGGTCACGTGACAGATGTTATGGAGCGATCATTTATTTGCTGAAAAACTCGTCTTATTTAAGAGTTCACTCTCACAAGACAAGGACACTGGACCAAAATTAAATAAAGGACCACTTTTTAATAGCAAATAATAAACTATATATAATATATATATATATATATAGTCCGTTGAAAGTAAATTAGCGTGGCAAAAAGTCCATAATTATAAGTATAACGGAACGCATAAAAATTTTGTTCCCAATTAAAAGTCAATTGCAAAAGCGCTTTAATCATGTTGCATTTCTAGCCAATTTGCAGCAATTACTAAATTATCCATTTCATTTGCAATGCTATTGCAACCTCGGCTTGGCGAATTCAAACTATACCTAAATGCATTATTGCATTATTTTCTGTTTCCATGCGCGAGAACAATTTTTTTTTCTTTTTTTTTAGGGGGAATTTTTGACAAGTTCTTATTTTACAAGTTTTTTTTTTTTTTATTTTGGCGAGTTATTATGTTTTGGGAAGTGTTTTTTTTTTTTTTCGACACGTTCTTTTTCTGACTTTTTTTTTTTTTACAAGTTCTTTTCCGACAAGGTCTCTCTATTTTCTTGTCAAGTTCACTTTTTTATAGACTCTGGTTGTCGGAGGTCTTAGTTAGGTCCGTTTTCTCAATGTATCAGTTTCTCGGAGATATTAGCACCGGACCTCTTATCGAAGAAACTAATTATTATTGGTTTATATTACTTACTTTAATGACAGTAGGCCTAACGCAAATTTTCGAACATTCTAAAAAAAGAAAAAGAAAATAACAGGGTGTTCAGTTATTTGAATTACTTCATCCGAGATATTCGATATCTCCCAAAAAGTAAAACAGTTAAAATCGTATCTGGACTGAAGTTGGGGTTGGAGGGTTTCACCTAATTCCGGGCAGCAGCCAGGAAGGCTATGTCTTCCGAGAAAGCTTCCGACAGAAACTCTATAGTATCTGGACTGTCCTATTTATATGACATACAATATTATAGCTAAAATGGAGCGTATAGTTTTTGGAAAGTTTAGCCATATGGGATATAAATATACAGACTGTAAAGGATGTTGAATACCGAAGTTTGGTCCATTAAAAAGTTAAAGGAGCTACAGGAGTTACACGAGTTACCGGCTAACGAACACTAAATCTACTCTAGGTTAGCCTGTGAACAAGAAGGAGATCTACAACTTAAGAGTTGTGCGACTTTGGCATGCAAACCAATCTTGAACCGTTCTTTGCTATACAATTCTTGTCATTTTCATACTCTAAATGAAGTATGGGTGTAACTTTGAGAATTCAAAATCTGCGTGATTTGGAATTGGAATTGGGATTGGAATACCTCAAATCTCAGATCATTTTCGAAAATTATGAGAGTAGTCGAGACACTGAACGGGGTGAACGCATCAATCAGTGAAACAACCAACCAACTTGTATTCCTAAGAGTCAACTACCCTCAGTTGTGGCATTGCGTAACTCAACCTAACTGAATTTATTAAGCTAAGATAACGTAACCTAACTTATAATTTAACCTAAACTGACCTGCATTCAAGGTTATGTTAAGTAAATCTTACATAATGACGTTGGAGAAAATAACTTTTTTACCTAAAAATATCTCATACAACACAGTAGAAGTTATCTGATACAAAAGATAGCACAAAGATAAGAGCTATAATTTATTCATATATTTATATATTACAGTAATTGCTGTTAAGGGAGAGAGAGAGAGAGAGAGAGAGAGAGAGAGAGAGAGAGAGAGAGAGAGAGAGAGAGAGAGAGAGAGAGAGAGAGAGAGAGAGAGAGAGAGAGAGACTAACGAGGAGTGAGGGAGTGAGTGCAGGAGTGCTATATACCTCCTCCACATGTGGAATCATCAACTAATAGCCACATAATAGTCTCAGGGGAAGAGTGGATCCCATGGGGAAGTGAACGCGTGCTCTTGGATCAGGAGTAACTGGAGGGTGAGGAGGAAACAGCAATAAAGCGATGATGAAGGAATAAAGAGAAGAAGGGAATTGAAACAACAAGGAAATGTATTCAGTTATTTCTCTTTATTTTGTATAACATATTTATGAGGGAAATCATTATGGTCAAATTTAATATATAGAAAAGGATGTCATTAATGCAAAAACTTATTCTAGTTTGATTAAATTATTACTAAAATAGGGTTGGATATTGAAGCCTATGTAACTTTTCTGTAATATTCTGTAAGTTACGCTCACACACACGTATATACATTAATAGTATATGCATACACGCACATTCATACATACGCATCATACACACAAGCACACTCATACATACGCACCATGCATACACGCACATTTATATATACGCACCATGTACAGAAGCACACTCAAACATACGCACCATGCACACAAGCACGGTCATACATACGCACCATGCACACAAGCACGGTCATACATACACACCATGCATACACGCACATTTATACATACGCACCATGCACACAAGCACACTCATACATACGCACCATGCACACAAGCACGGTCATACATACGCACCATGCACATACGCACAGATAGATAGATACATACATACATACACAGATAGAAAGAGAAGTAAATTGATTTCGCGACACATCCATAAAACTACCTATAGCTAACATGGCAGTGAATGAATCCATCTTGGTTACAGATCATTTATGCGTATAATACAATGAACACCGATTTAAGAGACAGGTTAGCATTGCATTCATCTATCTCTCCGTCTCTCAATTTAATGTCATTGACATAATCTCATAATCTCCATTTAAAGCAGTAATAATAGGCCTCTGTTTCCTCCTCACGCGTCCCTCATGTAATCTTCGTTATATTATTGGGGTTCTCTCCACTGTCTCATAAATCGAAATTATCACGCAAGACCAGCCATTACGTAACATATGTTTAAGGAGTCTCGCTATTTGGCTAAGTATTCTTTCATTCAATTAGAGGTAAAAACACTTATCTAATCGTTTCTCTGCTTAGTTTATGTATCTATATTTATTTTGGCTAAGTTTTATTTGTAACAGTTTTTCTCTAGGTTTCGTACGTATAACACACACACACACACACACACCTTTCAACTTTTCAAATGTTCCGTGCGATGATTCCTCACTTCTTGAAGTTAACCTTGGTTTTATTTCCGCCCGAACTGTTCATTCTGACGAAGGTCAAGCTTGTCACTCCACCTTAGACCTACAGTTCACCGTGGAATCCGAACCAGCCTCACCAGCAGCCCAGCGTTTTAACCACTGGGCTACCCATGGTACCCATTTAGCTACCAACCAATTTTTTTTTATTGTGTGGGAGGATGAACAGCTGGGTTTTGCTGCGCGCCGCCTGCCGTCACCGGGTCTTGATCCCGGGGCCGATGTATTTGTAGTCAGCGACGCTAATCACTACACCACCGAGTCGCATGACCATATATATACACAAAATACTGTTTTCATGGTGGCTGATCGGGTTCCTTGCGTTTTAGGGGTGGGGGTTAATGAGTTTATAATGTAGTTTTTAGTTAGTTTTTTTAGTAGTGTGTTAATTTTATGGTCTTATCGATCAGATGAGGATAGGTCCCTTCACGGAACTGTTGGGGTATAGGGTATAGGTTCATTCGGTCGTTAAGATACTTTATAGATAATAATAATAATGATAATAACAATAAGACAAGGGAGACAGAAACTGGTACAGCGCTCAGGCCAACTAATGCGACCTATTCTACTAACCTGTATTATTATTATTATTATTATTATTATTATTATTATTATTATAAGCACTATGAAGATTCGAACCCATGACTTCATTGTCTTCACTTCGCTTATGGGAAAACGGTGTTACCCACTAATTTACGGAAGCTGGCTGACATGATATAAATACTCTAAAAAGACAACTTAACCTAACCTAACCTAACCTAAGTCTAACCTATGCTAACCTATAAGTGTAAGCATGGTATAAGTTTTCAGTGTTCTTTTTTTTTTTTTCATTGTTATTTCTAACTTTTCTACTTCCTTCTTGAGCTAGCCATGAGTGGATCTTACGGTCTTTATTAGCCTGTAACTCTGTAACCTAATTTAACGTAACTTAACCTAAGTTTTCGATTAAAATATGCCCAGAGAATGACGTCAGACCGATGCGTTTTAGGATAATAAGCAAGATATTGATTCCATATATATATATATATATATATATATATATATTATATATATATATATATATATTAGTATTCTTCAATTAACATTAACAATAAAAGTTGATCAGAAGTACCATTAAAGGAAAGAGATTTGTTGTAAACCAGGGTACCAATATATTATGCAATAAACCCAAATATTTTATTATCTTATTATCATAGTTAAGAAATTTATGGTATTGATGTGTATATCGTATATTATCACATATCGTACAGTATATTATCGTATATCGTATATTATCGTATATATCGTATATTATCGTAATATATATTATCGTATATCGTATATTATCGTATATATCGTATATTATCGTATATCATATATTATCGTATATCGTATATTATTTTTTACTATTTTTTTAAATATTTATTGTAATAGTTATTGTAAAATTTATTGTAATATATTATTAGTCTGAACTTATCGCTATTTCTTCGACGCCAATGAATGAATCTTACGTTCCAATAAAAATTAATTAAAATGACAAATAAGCCACGGAAATTCATTAAGAGCAATTAATAACAGGAGAGAGAGAGAGAGAGAGAGAGAGAGAGAGAGAGAGAGGAGAGAGAGAGAGAGAGAGAGAGAGAGAAGAGAGAATTTGTGAATTTTTTTCAACTGAAGGGACGGCGAGTACCATCTTAAAGTAATATTAAGCGTGATTCTTACCCTTGATTGCGTACCTCTTGGCGGTACGAAAGTCATTAGGAAGATCGCATCGCCTATTGCTCCGGATATTAAATCCTCCAAAATGAACAGCCTAAGTCTAAATGGCTGGTATTAAGCTTTAAAGAGCTCGTTCCCTTCGTGTGAATGTTACTAATTGGCTAATACCCAGTTCGCAACTCCGTTTCTATAACCAGGATGGCTTTCGATATGAATGGTGAATCTTTACGCGTGTCATTTTGAAGCAAACGCCCTCACATGGTTTTGCTTTTCTCTTGAATAATTTGCCTCTATTGCTTTTTTTATGTATGTATTTAAAGTGATTTTAATATATATATATATGTGTGTGTGTGTGTGTGTGTGTGTGTGTGTGTGTGTACTCATTATTGTTAGTGTGAAAACAGACATTTTATACAAACCTGCTTTTGTAAAAAAAGTCTGTATTGCATGCAATTCTGCACGTTTCCTTTTCGCAAATACAAGCACGGGATAATTGAAAAGAACGAGACTATAAAAAAGGAGAAGAAAAAATTTCTGAATCTTAGTTTTGATGCCATCGTACATGAAGAATTCATTTCCTCACTCTCACTATCCCGAAATCTTCATTACTTCACCATAATAATTAAAGGGCTCATGCGAAACAATTTAAACGTAGAAGCAGTCTCATAGCGACTACATAAACGCCTACAGTATAATTCTTTACCTACCCCACTCACCCTACCCCACCCGTTTCAAAAAAAAAAAAAAAAAGAAAAAAGAAAACGCGAGTCGTTCGTAGAAGCTTCCGAGTATTTTTGAGCTGGCTTTTGTCCCTCGGGAACCCTTAAGATTACTCTGGCGGTGCTTCGAGCCTAAAGAGACTAAAAACCAACGCTATCCGTCTCCGATGCATTATGCACAAGCACAAGAACGCCATGATTCTTTATTTGCCCCTCGGGACCAAAATGGCGCTTGCTTTCGACTTCCTTATACATATACGACAGATCAGGTTTTGTGGGAGAAAGAATTTTTCGTTTTTTTTTTTTTTTTTGCTTCTCGTGTGAAGGTCTCATACTCGATGCTGATTCTTTCGGAAAGTAATTATAACTGTATAGGAAGCTTGAAATATACTACGTGCTTCTATACTAGAGAAGAGCGGAAAAGAAGAAGCAAAATAAGGGTTCATGAAAGTGATTACCAGAATCCGTAATTAGTTGGAAAATTTAAAAAATATTTAAGTTAGGCTTAAAATTTTGTTGAAAGACACGAGTTTAACCCTAAAAGGACGAAGCTACATATTGATAACGTTTCAAATACACGCATTCATAACTTAACCATACAAACAATTCCGACGTTAAAGGGTTAAACATACCACTAAATTTTTAACTTATCGCTCTATCTATCTATCTATCTATCTATATTAGTTAGTAGTATTTCGTGTATCCCTAGTAGGCCTATCAACGTTGGCCTATATGTGTGTGTGTGTGTGTGTAAGCCACTGATAGGTGGACAACCGAGCGTAAGTAAGGTTGAATGTGAAATAATTTACAGGTGTATGGAGCTATTTGTGAGGTAACACATTTGGTACCTCGGAATATTAAAAATTTATATAAAAACCTACAAAATTTTTACTACCAGAAAAAAATATGTTAGATTTGATTAGGTTACATTAGGTTAAATTAGGATAACTGAGTTCGCACTTCACTATTTGGAGCCCCTCACAGAAAACCTCCTTGTTAAATGCTTCGCAATTCGATGGCACTAAGGTTAAGTTAGGCTATTTTTTTATATATGATGGAATTAAAACAGTTTGTTCCTCACTTATGCAGAAATGTGTGTGTGTGTGTGTGTGTGTGTGTGTGTGAGAGAGAGAGAGTACAATATATATACACTAGCGCAAAAGATTCTGCAATAACTTTTACTACGCGAAATACTTTCCTTCACTAAACATATTCATTAATTTCAACGTAAACAAATAAACAAATAAAGACAGGAATTAAAAAAAAAAAAAAGAAGCTTTTGGCATATTCGTTATTCACCTTCTCAAAAACAGAAATTATATAATGATACCTTATATGTTGTTATCTCATAAAAGGTAACACTTAAAAATATCGTGTCTCTTACACCGAGTTTGCACCTTTTTTTTGGGGGGGTTTTACCTGAAATTGTAATATACATAAATGAGTTTGACAAACTGTTTTTTGGCTCATGTCTTCCTTTACTTGAGTTTTTCTTTATGCCTTAAATTCATCCCTTTTGGACCAAGATCGCTGGCGCTACATTTTAAAGATTGACGAGCGTAGGTGCTTGAGAAGCTCCTTCTTTATGGACTGTCTTTACGACTCGTTTTGGTGCTTCAGAGCCCCGTCCAAGAGGCGCCTTCAAAGCTCTTTGCTAGATGGAAAGCCTCTTTTAGGAGATTCCAGTCCTCGGCAGCCAAATTTGCCGAAGAATGGCTCCTACAACGGAAAATAGCCGTTTCTTCCTGCGAGATTAACGCACTCCTTGGTTTAAAAATAGCCAATGCAGTGTAGAAAAATAAAAGAAATAAGGTCATTTAGAGATGCAATTTTTGTTTTAGCGTATGAGTATAAAGCATATTCAATCCTTTATATATATATTAAATACAGTAATTATTTATAAAAGTTATCTACCAAATAATACTCAGGGGAAAAAAAATGTATTTTCCTTACTTTCGTACGCATCTAGATATAACTACTGGAAGTCTGGTTCCGTTATTTTATACATTAAGTAGGCCTATTATGACTATAATATTCCATAACGAGAAACCAATAAATATTATATTACTCACCAACATTCAAACCAATTTGGCGAATAACCAAATTAAAAATATATGATTTATAGGCAAAATAGTGGCAATAGAAGTATCCTTTACTACACGCTTATTTCTATATTTTTATGGGGGTTCTTTGCGTATGGCTCACTGAGGACTAACACTTCTCTACAGATGTTGAATACAGCATGAATAGATTGTTTTGAGGTCGCAAGTCTCCTTTCCTATGCACACTGGAGAGACTTGGGACTGATAATAACTCATTCTTATTCAGTTCGCTCAATGTGAACGTGTTCAAATATCTCCATGCCTTGTTTCCTCGGTCTGATGGGAGACTTTAGGAACAAGCAGATACGAATTGCTAACAAAATGTCTAACAATATTTTTTGCAATGAAAATAGTTTGTAATGAATAGCGTCTATATTTCCGAGTTACAGAAACAACAAAGTTTCAGGAGTGTAATAAACTATAACAGAAAACAATAGTTTACGATTTAATTTACAGAGTTAATTAATATTACTGAATTGGCCATAGTGTTTCATAATATTGTTACCATGACATCGACTTTGTTTTATATATATATGTTCAGACGAAATATAAAACTTGATGACTAAAATACGAGATTATGTGGATGTCGAAACAAAAATAATTATATAATTGAAAGAAATGAAAAAAAAAAAAAAAAAAAAAAAAATTTGAACATAAGAAGTGAGAAGTATTTGAGAATAGAAAATATTTGCCGTTCCTTCGTGAATATAAACCTCAACTTTACCTATAAAAAATCATTCCAGAATAAACGTAAATCGAATACAATTTCTAACTTTTACTTCCTCTCAACTCAAAAATAACAATACTAAAAAAAATATTAAAAAAAATGGTTCAATTCAATTTTTTTAAAAATTATTTTATAATAGAATATTTATTGAATTTAACCGTATTTACATCGCGTTTATAAATAACACCTTTTTTTTATCAATAAAATTAGCTTATAAATAAAAAAGAGTGAATTTGGGTTAACATTTGTTAACATTCGTCATGTCACACAAGAGAAAAGACTGTAACAAATCATATTACTAAAAAAACTGAAGTTTTCCTTAGTTAGGTGAAAATATAAACGCTGATAATTCATTTCTGTGTAGAGAGGGGGCATGCAAAGGGGGTGCAACAGAGCAAAGTGCAGAACGCGGTCCCCGTATGCCAAATCCGATTGCCATCCCCACCTCTTCTTGACTCCCAAATCCAAATGTTGAATGGTTTCCGAAGTGTCGTGTTAAAAGAGAGGCGATTCACTCCTGGCAATCAATACAGATTTAGTGGAGGCCGTTCTACGGTTGGGGAAAAGGGGGAGCAACGCTCCCTCCAGTCCCCCTCGCGATTAAAACATCTCTTATAGGAGTTATTCCTCCCTAGGGAATCCTATAAGGAGAAAATGGAAGAAAAAAAAATGGTAGGAAGTAAGAGAGAGTCGACGATAAATATGGCTTAAGGAGTACGATTTTATACTGCGATTTCCTTTTTATTTATTGACTTATTCGGAAAAGTTCGTTATTAAAATACAAAAATATCGACCGTCAATAAATTTATAACTCGATAAACAAGATGCATTTTGACGTTCAATCAATGGGGCTTCGTGGATAATTTGTGTGTGTGTGTGTGTGTGGTGTGTGTGTGTGTGGCTCGCAGTCGACAAAAATCCACTTCATTTTTATTAACTCTTTTTAACTGTTAGATTTTTTTTTACGACATTAACTTACTTTCGTTTTCCCTGTTTTCGTCCCACCAGAGGACGAGCCGCGTTTTCTTTATGGGGTATTCTACCCTTTGCCTCTTCGACGAACCTCAAGGGGGGAGCCAAGGCAACACGCCCCCTTTTTATGATCAAGAGCTCGTCCATAATTTAAAACTAGAGAATGTTCAGAGTCTCCCGTAATGCGCCATAAAAATGTAAAGTCCCGCATAGATGGCGCTTTCGTCCTTTTGAATTTACCTGCATAGATGGCGCTCACAACAGACAACGGAGGGAACGTTCTTTTTCATTCTGACTTTCTTGAATTAGGAAAATGTGCCCACCATGTTCTTATGTATGTATATATAGCCTCCTTACTTTTACATATTTCTCTTAAACGCATCACGACGAATGATTGATGCGTTGCTGTTGTTCTTGTTTCGCGCTTATAATCTTTTATATTCGATCTAATTCTTCTTCTAAATTCTAATTCTAAATCTAATGTACCGTAAGTGATGATTCATGATTCACAAATACTTAGGATACATTCTATGCCATTTTGATTATGCAGGAAGAAGAAGTCGGGGATAATGCGGTCTTAAGTGGCTATGATTTCCCTTACTTCAGCTCGGAAGATGAGGTCATAAACTTTTAAGGAGGGTTAGTGTCTTTATGTCCAAAAGAAGTTGTATTTTTATAATGTTTTGGATTTATGATTTTGTTACTTAAGGTATTATGAATCCCACTTTAGGTAAACAAACAGGCTACAAGATATGAATCACGAAACATAGTTTCACTTAATATACGAAACTTAATTCGTGTATATATATATATATATATATATATATATATATATATATATATATATAACTTGATCGAAGGGTTTGTTCTTGGGGAACCGTAACTCAGTGAGAAATAAGAGGACGAAAAGGTGGTATGGTGTATATATATATATATATATATACAGTTTGCATACACACACACACACACACACACAAAACTAATCTCATTGAACGAGACTCGAAACTTGTAAACATAATTGTACAGATTCAAACTAACTCAAAATAATCCCCCATTTAATAAAATTTTCAAAATATTTCAAATTTCATACATTTTATATTTAGGGAGATCTTTTTAAATTTTCAATTTTAATTCATAATTCATTTGATTACGAAAATGGGGTGGTCCGAAAAATAATAAAATCGTAAATGATATGGATTTTTTTTTTTTTTTAATTTTAGCCCTCCAAACTTCATATTTTGAGGGTACTTCATGGGATCAAAATATTTTTTGCATTTATTGCTGCTAATTTATTTCATTCGTTCATTTAATAGCACAGGAACATACCACCCATATATATATATATATATATATATATATATATATATATAATAATTATATATATATATATATATATATATATATATATATATATATACAGGGCGTCCCAAAAAAATGTATACACACTTTAAATAATTATAAAGGCAGTGTTTATTAAAATACATTTCATTTTCAAAATATAATAGAATCTACAGACATTATTTAATTGTTTTGTCAACGCCTGTTTTCAAACTGACGTCCGTTCTGGTCCAGGCACTGCTGATAACGCGAAGCAATGGAATCGCAAACATCACGAAACATTTCGTTTGGTATTTGTGTGCATTCTCGTTCAATGGCTGCTCTCAATTCAGCGACTGTTGCAGGTTTTATAGCGTAGACTTTGTCTTTTAAGTATCCCCATAAAAAAAAGTCTAGTGGGTGTGAGGTCTGGTGAACGCGGAGGGTATTCTATGAAACCCCTTCGTCCAATCCACATCCACATCGTGCCAAGTACCACTCGCAATACTCCACTCTTCGGTCCGGATCATCATCTTCATTAATAGCATGGACTAATCTTGGAATGTAACTTTTCCATTGACAGCGCTTCAAAATGCGTTGGACAGACGATTCTGAAATTCCTACCTCACGACTCGCTTGCCGCACAGATTTTCTTGGACTTTGGTGATACGTTTCCAGTACTCTTTCTTGCTTTGTGGGGCTTGTCGATGTCCGTGGTCTTCCGGAACGCTTCTTGTGGACATTCTGAACAGTTCCATCGGCTTCAAACTTATCTTTAATTCGAGTGATGGTAAGTCGCGTTGGTGGATCTGTTTGAAACTCCCTCCTAAACTGTCTTTGCACTTCAACTGCGTTTTCACACTTCCAGTAGCATTTTAGAATGAATTTCCTTTGTTCAAAGCTTAGTCTGACTGCCATTATTAATTCTAATGGGTTTAACTTGGAAAGAAAGAAACATCAATTGAGCTATCAGCTGTTAAAGTGTGTATACCTTTTTTTGGGACGCCCTGTATATATATATATATATATGTGTATATATATATGAGCTCCCGGTAGTTCAGTAGTATCGGTGCCGGACCCTGGACTGTCTAAAAATGTTGGTTAATTTATTCGTAAGTGAAAAGCCATTTCAAAGTTCAATATACAGGGTGGCGCAAAAGTCAAGAGTCAAAGGAACCAAAGAGAATGGATCTTTTCCTTTCTATGGCCTCGCTACTTTCAAACAAAAATTCCTTTTTTAGTTAAAAAATTTATAATTTATGCAATGATGACCCTTTGACTCCTGACTTTTACCAAATAAAGTAATTTTTATTTAGAAATAGTGGCGGCCATAAAAAGGAAAAGATCCATTCTCTCTTGCTCCTTTGACTCCTGACTTTTGCGCCACCCTCTCTCTCTCTCTCTCTCTCTCTCTATATTATATATATATATATATATATATATATATATATATATAGATATAGTGGTGTGTGTGTGTGTGTGTGTGTGTGTGTGTGTGGACAAAAGTAAATAGAGACTTTGTTTTTTTCATAGTTTTTTATTTGATTGGTTGGTTGGTTTGCTCATTGTATCAGTTGCTCGGAGACACTAGCACCGGACTTCATTAAATCATTAAATAAAAGTCATTAAATTAAGTCATTAAATAAAAACAGATTTATTGAATCAATATATTTAGAATTGAGTTCCTTTCTTCTTTGCATTGTGTATAGCTGAAATAAGCATGATTCAAGTGATGAGCGTTGCCATTTGCTCTCGAGGATAATTATTGGTAGTGTCGATTTACTTTTGGCAACCTTATGTACAATATACCTTCCCTTTCAACCTTTCAAAGGTTCCGCGCGATGATTCCTCATTTTACGAAGGTCAAGCTTGTCGCCCCTCGTCTCGAGTTGGCCTGGTGAAGTAGAGAGGTGGTTTCTTGTACTCTCCATCTCACATAGCGAGGTACGCCCGGCTCATCTGGGATTGTTCTGAGCCAGGCGTCTAATCTTCTTTTGAACAATGATAACGCGGAGCATAACTGCTTTTAGTGGTAATGAACTACTCACGGAAGCTTCCTCAGTACAGTGATCCCATATTAATTTGTCAATACTGGTGCGAGCTGCTCATACCCTGAAATGAGCGTATGGGCGGAATGGTGTCTTGTGTAAAAGATGAAACCACTCGTCTTACTTCTCCTTATGCTGTGATTACAGTTGTTTCAAGCACAAACGAGTTGAAACTTTGTACATCTGACAACTTTCCATTTTCACTGTAATGGCCAAGTTATTGTTATTACCATAATTAATAAAAATATCCGCATTCGAATATGTACTGATTTTGATTAAAAAAAAAAAAAAATGAAATTTTATATTTGGTATTAAAAATGTTTTAAATAATTAGTTTTGACCGGGAAAAAGTCTTATGAAACTATTTTTAGCGTCGAAGGTTTTCTTTAGAACCTGACAAGTTTTTTCTATCACATTTTTAATAGGGAATTTACGAACCCGACTGAAAAATTATATCCCGAAAAAAAAACCAAAAAACGAATTCAATACAACCTGAAACGTATGTGTATATATACACACACACACACACACACACACATATATATATATATATATATATATATATATATTTTTTTTTTTTTTTTTTAACTGCAAACAACACACAGTATAATTAATGTAAAAAACGACGCTTGTGTAGAAGAGCGTTCCGCACAAGATGAGGAGGGAGAACGAACAAATGAAAAATGAGGCACACCCTGGAATCGAACTCGGGATCATCCGATTACTGGTCACATATGCTATCACTACACCATGGACCTGCCGGTCAGATATGCTATCCACTACACAATGGACCCATCGATCAGAAGTCGTAATTCTCCTACATACGAGTATACGGGTTCGATTCCCGGGTGGTACCTCATTTTTCATTTGTTCGTTCTCCCTCCTCATCTTGTGCGAAAACGCTCTTCTACACAAGTGTCGTTCTTTACATTAATTATACTGTGTGTTGTTTGCAGTTAAAATTATATATGTACGGCATGCGAAGGTGCCCCCTCAGGGCCTTGGTTTCTGCTCGTATGTAGGAGAATTACGACTTCTGATTGATCGACGTCCATGGTGTAGTGGATAGCATATCTGACCGGCAATCGGATGATCCCGGGTTCGATTCCCGGGTGGTACCTCATTTTTCATTTGTTCGTTCTCCCTCCTCATCTTGTGCGGAACGCTCTTCTACACAAGCGTCGTTCTTTGCAAAAAAAAATATATTATATATATATATATTAGCCCCTGATATACCTGTATACCATATTTCCCATAGATGTAGCGACCTTATTCAATAAACGTTCCGGTATGGCATTTGTTTGGATTTGTACTATGCATTAATAATGACAAAAATATTGGTATTGATAAGATATTGGTATTGCTTTGAATACTGTATTGGTATTGAAAAGTGTAATAAAAACAAATTTAGTTTCTGTCAATACTAAAAAGTTAAGCAATTTTCCCGCAGTTGGTGTAGTTTTGTTTAGACAATTTTAGTTTTCGGTTTTTGAAAACAACATTGAAGTAGCTATTTGCCTTAGTTTTATTTCTTCCACTTGTACTTTGTTCTTAGTTAGATATTTTTAACTAGTGGTCTCTCAATTGGTTTTTCACTTATGAATAAATTAGGACCAAATTTTGATCGTTTTTTTATGGTAGGGAAAAAAAATGGTTCTATTCCCTTCAAAAGTATTATATAATTCATAGAAATTGCAGTATAGTTCGTTTATTGTTGACAGTAATTTACCTTACTGGATTGTCTATCGCAAAATTAAACTTTGTTTTAATTAACACACACACACACACACACACACACACACACACACAACACACACACACGTGCGCATCTCCGCAATCCGCAAAATCGAGATACCGAACTTTTTAAATCCATATACTTAAAAAATTAATTAACCAATCCTAATTTAACCTAACCTAACTCTTAGTGGCATCGAACCGAAGAGGGCATAATAACTGTTTCGAACGTAACTGAGGGATTAAAGGGTGGTTTCTACTAAGTCATTAAATAGTGAGGCACTCCCTAATCTAGACTAACCTAACCTAACCTAGTGTAACCTAACCTAATCAGGGCCAACATATCTTTTTCCGACACTAAAAAACCTTTTATAGATTTTTATATACATTTTTAAATATTCCGAGGTACCAAATGTGTTACCTAACAAAAAAATTACCACACTACTACATTCGTGAATTATCACACTCGGCCTCACTTATACCCAATTGTCTTCGCACGCACATACGCAAGATTATTATTATATATATATATATATATAATATATATATATATATATATATATATATATATTGTGCGTGTGTGTGTATATATATAATATATATATATATATATATATATATATATATATATATATATATATATGGTAAAGAATTCCCGTGTTAAAAGAAGGCTTGAAGAAAAATTCTGAAAGATAGAAAAGGTGGATGCTTGATTGAATTCCGAAAGATTCCATTCTAGGAATCTTGGAATAGGAGAGAGAGAGAGAGAGAGAGAGAGAGAGAGAGAGAGAGAGAGAGAGAGAGAGAGAGAGAGAGAGAGAGAGAGGACAGTCTAGACTCCTGGAATCATTATCTTTGTTTGGAAGTCGTCTTTTCCAAAGAACTATAAAAGTCCTTTACAAGAAATAAAGGAAAAATGCAAATGACAAATTGTTGAGGAAAAAAATCTCTTGCATTTATACCGAGAACTTGATTAAAATTATATATATATTAGGGATGTACCGAATATCCGGTATTCGGGTATTCGGTATTCGGCCGAATAGTTTTATATATTATATATTTTTAACTGAATACCGATTATTTGATAATTAGGCTAAATCAGGAAATGGAACATAAAGTATAATTTTATTTCAAAGAATAATTACAAACAAATCCAAGTTGATAAAGTAATATTAATAAGGGATCACCTGAAGATCAGGGCCTCCAGCCTTCGTTAGTTAGCCTTATAAGTAGGCTGACCATACGTACCGTTTTGAACGGGACAGTACCGTTTTGTATGGTTTTTTTTTGTATGGGTTCTGACACTGAAGAATAATTGTAAGCTCAATATGTTTATGTACTTACTTTTTCATGAATACAGAATATTACATAACCCCCGTCCCTTTTTTGCCATCCCAATGTCCCGTTTTTGTCTCAAGGAAATATGGTCAGCCTACTTATAAGGCTAACTAAAGAAGGCTGGGGGCCTGATCTTCAGGTGCTCCTTAATAAGTAATAACATTACAAAAAAATGAACACGCATTAATAATAATACCGCAAAAGCAAACCCTAATAATTGAAATTTAAGGCAAGTAGATTATCGGGTAGAAAAATTAGTCGTTCAGCAGCATCAAGAGCTAAACGATTACGTGTGTCGGTAATTAATAGTTTCGGGAATCTTTCGCCATTATGGCGCCACCGATCAAGAGGTTCGTGTCGCGACTGACTCGTGGCTCTTTTCAATAGATGTCTTAGTCTTTTTGACAACATTGCTGGCTACTTTCGATAGGTGGTGGCACACCTGATTGTGAAAACGTAGCAACCTCGTCGAAGTAGCTCCATAAGTGAACCTTCGACTTCTTTTTGCAAGGTTGTTGATCTTCGAGTGACACAAAAGCAGTTGCTTCATCGCCATGAGTTATATTACGTGTAGGACTAGTATTAGGTGATGCAGACATAGCGATTAGCTAATTTTTTACAAACTCAGGCTCTGTAATACAAGAAATTTGAAACGAGGATCTAAAACCTGAGTAATAATGCAAGTAATGTGTCTTCCACTGTTTGAAGCGATTCTGTAAATTTTCTATTAAATCGTTTTTCATAGTACGAATACTTGCATCAAAATACCAAAATATCACCAAAATACCAAAATATCAAAATACTAAAATCATCAAAATCACTTGCAAAAATACCACGAGACCCGTTACATCGGGAGACACCATGGAAAGACAAGAAGGATCAGAGGAAAAGTCATTCGTTAATTTTTCACAGGGCTAAGAAGCTTTACAACACGCTGAATTAAGAGTTCACTGATGGATATTGAGGGTTGGTAGTCATAGTCCGAGGCGTATGCAACAACTGCAGTTTTTAGTTGAAGAGGTCGTTGTAGCATATACTAGGGGCACTCAATATGTTTTGCCCCACCCTTTTTTCTTAGCTAAGTAATAGGCCATGGGGCTGAAATGTTTTTTTCGGCTGTAAGTTTGAACTTTCCTTGCTTCACATAACCGGATTTTCCAATTTTAACCTCCCTCCTTGTATAAAACCGCTTTTAAACACCCTTGTATAAAACCGATGGTTAACGCAGTTTCGAAAATGGCGTCTGACAGTGATGTGCATCGTAAACAGAGAGCTGTTATTGAGTTCTTAACCGCAGAGAAGGAATCAGTTGGAATTATTCACAAACGTCTACAAAACGTTTACGGAGATGCTGTTGTTGATCGAAGCACAGTTGGACGCTGATCTAAACGTGTGAGATCATCGGAGAGAGGGAGAGCCAGCCTCGATGATGAGCCACGCAGCGGTCGCCCGGCATCGGCTGTGACATCTCACACTGTGCAACGTGCTAACAGCATCATTAGATCAAATCGGCGCGTCACATACAGGGAGCTATCACTGGAGCTAGGAATTAGTGAAGGAAGTGTGAATACGATAATTCAGCAACTGGGATACTCAAAAGTGTGTTCACGGTTTGTTCCTCGCCAACTGACTGAAGATCACAAAGCCCAAAGAAAAGAAATTGCTTCTGAGTCGTTGGTTCGATACGAGACAGAAGGGGATGACTTCCTTTCACGAATTGTGACTGGGGATGAGACTTGGGTACATCACTTTGAACCTGAAACAAAACGTCAATCCATGGAGTGGCATCACGCAGATTCCCCACGCAAGAAAAAGTTCAAATGGCTCCCTCTGCAGGAAAGGTTATGGCCACCATCTTCTGGGACATGAAAGGGGTGATTCTGGTGGACATTATGAAGAAAAGACAAACAATCAACTCAGAGGCAATTGCTACCCTACAGAGACTCTAGAGACGTATAAAGCGAGTTCGACCTGAAAGAAAACTGGAAGACGTCCTTCTTTGCACGATAACGCAAGACTACACAACAGTTTGCAAACAAGAGAGGCTATCACAAAAATGCGCTTGACTGCGTTACCCCACCCTCCATACAGCCCGGATGTGGCACCTTCAGACTTCCACTTGTTTGGGCCAATGAATAAAGTTTCAGAGTGACGATGAGGTTGTTGAGGAAGTTAAGAGGTGGCTCCAGCGGAACCCAGCGGACTTTTACCAGCAAGGAATAAAGGCCGTTGTTTCGAGGTGGAGGAAAGCCGTAGAAAAGGATGGAGACTATGTGGAAAAATAAAAACTTGTGAAAAAGGTAAGTAACTACTTGTGTACAAAATTTCTGGAACTTACAAGGAAACTTGGAAAGAAAAAAAAAGGTGGGCAAAATATAATGAGTGCCCCTCGTAGAATGTAGAGTTCCATCGGGTGATAATGTCTCTTTTTAGTTTGTTTTCATGTAAATTATGTTGTTTCTGGATTTCCTTAAGACCGTCAAAGGCTAAATTAAAATGCGAATAGATTCGGCGCGTAATTGCACATATATCTGAAACAGACTTCTGGCTAAGAAAGGCTTCATTAACTGCAAGTGCTAAAGTATGATTCGCACAAGCAATTAAAGTCATTTTGAGAACGCGAACAGATTTAGTAATATTACGGCCATTAACGTGCACACCTGCATGCCCACGATCGCTCTCTATTGACCATTCTTGTAATACAGAAGTCAATGCAATTGCAATGTGTTCATGACTATGAAAACCTGGTAGATTTTTGGTGGCTAAAACACATTGCTTTTGCTCACATTCACTAATTCTATGTGCTGTCAAACTAATAAAGGCTTAAATTTTTGACAGTGATGCCTAATAACCCAAATGAAGCTAATATTCGATATTCGGCCGAATAGTTGTGCAGCGAATATTCAGTATTCGGTCTATCCCAAATATATATGAAATCTACATTTTCTATAACTCTACAACATGCATGCGTACTGTTGTATGAAAAGTGTGTATGCATATACCATTTACTGCGCATGCGCGATTATTCTTAATTTCTTTGTAAGAAAACAAATGAAACTTAGTGAATCCTCCGTCTATATGCTTTACATATATTTATTTCATATATGTTTATTTATACTGTATATAATTTTATACTGTATATAATTTTATACTGTATACTGTTTATTTATACTGTATATAATTTTATACTGTATATAATTTTATACTGTATACTGTTTATTTATACTGTATATAATTTTATACTGTATATATTTTATACTGTATATAATTTTATACTGTATACTGTTTATTTATACTGTATATAATTTTATACTGTATATAATTTTATACTGTATACTGTTTATTTATACTGTATATAATTTTATACTGTATATAATTTTATACTGTATACTGTTTATTTATACTGTATATAATTTTATACTGTATATAATTTATATATAAATAAAAGTTTCAAGAATGAGGGAGAAATGTGATAATGGGGTTGTTGAACCTCCTTGGCAACATCTAAGGTCATATAATGGAGGGGACCTACAGCTTTACTTGGGATCCGAACCACGGGTCGTTACATAATCTACAGTAGATACGGAGGACGGTCTCCGATCCAACTACTCTCAAGACCCACTGTCGCTTAATTCCGCTGATCGACGGGAAACGGTGTTACAACACTGGCCACAATGTAGCCCAGAAATGCGTGAATCTGGTCTATATTATTTGTGTTCGTTGAAGTAATTTAGTTCAAGTTTTAACCTCATTTAAGCTTTTTGAGTATTGCGTCGTTCTTTCCCTTTCGATCAGCGACGCTGAGTGTGTTCCGTAGTTGGATGGGTGACTGTCCTCTGCGTTCATATAATGTAGCGACCAGTGAATGGTTCGAATCCCACATAAATCTGTAGGTCCCCTTCGTCGCATGAGTTTTGCAGTTATGAAAGAGGCTAAATAACTCCTACAAAACAAACATATCGAGGTTTTGAGCAGATTTGACCTTTGCTTTTGAAGGATTACATAAATTTGCTTCGGAAATTTTGGCTTCTGATAATGATCAAATAAACCATTGTTTTATTCTGTTTTGATACATTTAAACCACATTTAGATAAGAATGGAGAAGAATAACGTTATTTATAGTAACTTTTAATCATTTTTCGAGATTGTAAAATGCTTTCGCGCAGGAGAAAAAAATAATTTGTGTACACACACACACACACACACACACACACACACACACACACACACACACACACACACATATATATATATATATAATATATATAATATATATATATATATTAAACAAATGAAAGGTTCGGCGCGATGATTCCTCATTTCACGAAGGTCAAGCTTGTCGAGTTGGCCTGGTGAAATAGTGAGTTGGTTCTTGTATTCTCTACCTCACATAGCCAGGCACGCCCGGCTCATCGGGGATTGTTCTGAGCCAAGCGTCTAATCTTCTTTTGAAGATGTCCACTGCAACACTACTCGTGTTCCTTATGTCTTTGGGCAGCTGATTAAATAGTTTTGGTCCTCTCACAACAAAAACATTTTCTTTCAGGGTTAAGGATGTTTCCTGTCTAGCCTTTAATTTGGGAACACGATACAGTCTTCTTTTTCTACTTTCCACCGTTGTTTGGGGAGTTACAGGGTTCAGAGTAAGATTAGGGACTAGTTTCTCCATTATTTTCCAAGTGTAAATAATGGTGTATCTCTCTCTTCTCCTTTCCAGTGAATATATATATATATATATATATATATATAATATATATATATATATATATATATATATATATATATATATATATATATATATATATATATATATATAACCAAAGTGGAAGTGGAAATTGATGTTCAAAGCGAAATTTTAAACTATCAAAATTACCAAGGCGAAATACAATATTGAAAAGGTTCTTTACTGAGTGAACTGAACACGATCTTCAAATGCACTGATTTCAGTTAAATTTTAAAGTTAATTCAAATTAGAAAGATAGTATTAAATTTGGAGTGTGGCTTTATTAGCGGACCTCGAAGAAAGGGGAAAATTAATCTTTAGGGTTGTTTAACCCTCATCAGGAACCATTATGGACGTCAGAACATCGAAAGAGATGATATTATTCGTTGAAAGTGCTTAAATGTCAAATATAACAAATATAATGTTTTGTGATTGTTTCATTACAGACTTTTTATACTACCATTTTGTAAGATTCTAGACCTGGGGGTCATTTTGACCCCCATGGTTCCAACAACGTAAGTAAATTGAAAGTTCCTGACGAGGGTTTATTTTCTTCGTAACATCTGCATTGAAGTCGTATGATGGAGAAGACCTACAGCTTTATCTGACATCCGATCTACTATCCCACCAAGGAAGTCCTTCAGATTAACAGACAAGCGCTCTATCAATACACTGCAATCAGAAAAGTTCATAAA
This sequence comes from Bathynomus jamesi, assembly GCA_023014485.1. Lineage (NCBI taxonomy): Eukaryota > Metazoa > Arthropoda > Malacostraca > Isopoda > Cirolanidae > Bathynomus > Bathynomus jamesi. The sequence goes on from JAJOZX010001263.1 coordinate 286,523, forward strand.
TTCCTGAAGTAGAAATACTTAAGTGGTCATTTCGAAACTTTAGCGTTTTAAGTAATAAGGGGTTCCGAACACTGACTGCATAGATTTCCTTTTTGCTATAGCCTTTTAGTATATACGGTCAAGGGTCAAAAGGAGAGTCAGTAAGTTTCCGTTTAGGATCTATGCCAAGGTGGGGGGGGACCTTTTTTATTTGTGACACACTGGTTATATTTATAGGGTAGCTTGTATGAAATGTAAATAACAAAATATTTCATATATATATATATATATATATATATAATATATATATATATATATATATATATATATATAATCTATATATATATATATATATATATATGTATATATATATATATATAATATATATATATATATATATATATATATATATATAGGGGTCGACCGCAGGTCGATCCTGAACTGTCGTTCAAACCAACAAAAGTAAGTGTATATATATATATATATATATTATATATATATATATATATATATATAATATATATATTAGTGGTGGACCGGATGTCAGTTTTTCAACATCTGCGGATGCAGATTTTAATTTCGATATCCGCGGATGCGGATGCGGATATTTAGTTAATCTATCAATATAATATAGAATTATGAATATATGACATAATTTTTCAAATTTCGTGATATTACTATTATGGCAGGCAATGCATAAGAATTAAAATTAATATTAATGTTTTCATTATGATAAAAATAATAACTTTCTCGAGAGTTTCAGCCACAGAAAATTCAATGAAACGAGTCTAATTCAATTTTCTGTTACCAGGTATTTATATTTTGAGGTTTATATATTTGTTTGTTCATTAATAATAATACTTTACATGAAATGTGCATGACTGGGCCTTATAAGCTACTTTATAAGCTAATTTAATTGTAAATTGCATAATTTATTAGAGGTAATATCCGCATAACATCCGCAGTCAGAAGTGCGGATGCGGATGTTAAAAATGATACGGATATCCGGTCCACCACTAATATATATATATATATATATATATATATATCTTGTACGTTATGTATTATGATACACACAGACCGTGCATGGAACAAGGAACTCTTCTGGGAAAATTAAATCCACTATAATCCGAATAAGTAATGGATTTAATTTTCCCAGAAGAGTTCCTTGTTCCATGCACGGTCTGTGAGTATCATGAAAAAACCTCAGGAGACCATTCTGAGTTCAATCCCGTTATGTATTATATATTTATTATTTATTACCCACATTTGTTTTTTTTCTGGCGCAACTTTACAAAAAAGGTTGGCCACCTCTGGTCCATGCGGTCCCCATTTTGGAACCTAATTCTGGAAGGAACCTTTCCTTAACCCATTTTGACACGTAGAGAACCAAATGGTTTAAAGTTTTCGTATCGTATGGAATTTACTGCTTACGGCTTACTCCTTACCCAGGCGAGTATTTAGTTGAACGAATTACAGTATAATCAACCCTAAAGGATACTTATTGAGTAGTTGTGATTTTATGTTGTTGTTTTTTTTTACTTTCCACAGTAAATAGCAGAAAAAATACTGTTTGCAAGAACCTTGCAGCATACATAAATGCATACGACAACCAATCCGACCTTTCATGTGAGTTACCAAAAAAAAAAAAATGAACATGGTCAGAACAGACATGGAATTATTCAATAATCATATGGAATGTTGGCAAACAATTCAGTTGAAAGTTTACACTAAAAAGGTTGTTGGTAAAAAACAACAAAACAACAACAACAACAACAACAACAACTGTTCATATCATGGTGTTGTAAACCAGAGCTCGTACCTCAGTGGTTATAACATCTTTTTCCCCATAAACGAAGTGAAAACACTGGAGTCGGGGTGGTTCGATCCCGTGTTGCTAGTAATAATAACAGAACAATGGGCCACGTTCGTCTGACTTAAGCGCTGTGCCACTTTCTGGCCCTCCTAACTGATTACTATTTACGTATATTCTAAAAAAAAACGTGATTCTTAATTTTGGTATACAGATTCTGGCCCCCAAATTTAAAAAAAAAAAAAACACCCCAGAATTATTATTGAATAAAAATCAAAATAAATAAATTATTTCATACACCTGATGATAAAAACGTGGGAACGTTTTATGATAATTGTGATTTGAAGCATACGTACGAGTACGTTTCGCGAATAATAATAATAACATTATGAATGCATTAAAACTGTGCTCTCGCTATCATCTCTGCATGACTCCAGCTCAGTCCGTTCTGATTGAAAACGACATGAAACATTTATGAGATGTATCAAAAATGGTCAAAATAGCAAGCGGAAAATGGAAAATATGTTTCCATCCAAATGGGAAATCAACTCGCAGTGTAAACATATTCTGGATACGAGTTCGAGTCCCATCGGAATAAGAGAGAAGCGCTAATGCATAAATTTAGAAATGCCATTTGTAGCCATTTATTGATATAAGGAAGCCTGTATATAATATAATATATATATATATATAGAGAGGAGAGAGAGAGAGAGAGAGAGAGAGAGAGAGAGAGAGAGAGAGAGAGAGAGTGGATGGATGGTGGATGGATATTATGATGATGTTAGGAGCGAAGCAAGTGCATCAGTTGGACCACATTTCTACTTGACCTAGCAAAATAATTTTGTGAAAAACTGGTGGCTACAAATCTAAAATTTATAGCTAAAATATTCAGGAAGAACTGGCGAGGTCATTTGGAAATCAAAGAAACATGTTCAAGATTGAGTATTGTTGATGACGAAAGAATTTCAAAAATGCTTCATTTCTTCATATTTAACCTGTATTAAAACTAATATTTCATTATAAAATGGACCATATTTAGTTATCTAAAATAATTAAGGTCTTTTTTTTTTTTTTTTATTAAATAAATGTTCAATTGTTTATATTTTTTTGACAGTTTTTAAAGGTTTATTATTAATTTGTAAATACTTTTCCGTTATTATGATTTTTGCAGGTGTAATTTTGTAGCTGTTGAAGGCTAGCGAGTTTTCAAGTACGGTCTTATCACATTTCTTTATTACTACTGACTATATATGTAGACAGAATTAAGTAGGCGTATTGAAGTAGGCCCCTATATATACATACATACTGTATACTTATGACATAATCTATCATATATATATATATAATATATATGAAGGTCACTGATATAAAGCTAGCGCTCGTGACCTACTGGATCTAACATTGTTTCCCTTTAAGTGATGTGAAGACATTGCTGACTTGTAATAATCCTGGAGTTAGATTCAAGAAAACGCATTAGTCTGATTTGACGACTGTGGCAGATTCTGGTCATACTCACTGATAATATTTGTTGTTACTGATATTAAAAAAAGCTCATGCTTTAATTTTCAGAAGTAAGCCTAGACTATCATCTATCTTTTTATTTAAAATTCATAGACTTTTTCAATTTGTTTTGCTTTATCCTTTTCGCTGCGGCAAATTTCGTAATGGTACGAATTTTGGAACTGTATAACGGGCCATCACCAGCGAAAGGGTTAAAATCTGTTTATTTCATCATTATTATAAAATTCTCCATCCATATTTACCTCTCTTGATCTACATTTACCTCATTTCATTTTGAAAGCCTTTTCTCTATACCTCATTTCTCTGTCACGACTCATCTAATGAAGCATTTCCCCCTTACATTTTTAATTTTCATTCATCTCTCTCTCTCTCTCTCTCTGTCTCTCCATATAAATCACTTTCCTCTCAATGTATCTCTCTCGTATCTTCATACACACAAAATCTCTCCTTAAGGCCTTCCAACGGCCTCCTTATCTCGCTTAAGAAGACCTCTTTGTTTCATCTTATAAGTCGTCTTCATAACGGGAGGACAGGCGACCGATCTCCCCTTTTTCCAAAATTTGTAATGGAGGAAGGGAATTTTCTAATAAAACTTAAATAAGGTTACGTCAGGCTAGGTTAGGTTAGGTTAAGTTAGGATGGATTAGGTTAAGTTAGATTGGGGTTAGGTTAAGTTGTTATTTATATATATATATATATATATATATATATACATACTGTGTATATATTATCTTAAAAGCATAATTGAACAAGCATAGCTCGTTATCAGTGTTAACTCAATTTGGATGTATATAGAATCACTCTTTCACGTTATCAGAGACTGTAAGACACTCATCTTCGAAGGGAAATGATATTCACGAGCTGAAAATGAGTGAAATGCGAACACACGCCGAAGATAAAATCTTTTTTATGAATAAAATGTCTTTGAAACAAAGAAATTTTATAACAAAGAATCTCATAAAAAAGAATGTCATTGTCTGTCCTCGTGTAAAAGTTTGCCGCGTGAATTCTTCTTAGAAATATTCATTCCTTATGAAAAATTAATTCTTGGCCTACATTTATATGCAGTTACATGTATAATCTTATATATATATATATATATATATATATATATATATATATATATAATATATATATATATATATAATATATATAAATATATATGTTATTTATATTATTACACACACACACACATATATATTAGAAAATCGTTCGTTAGCAAAGTTAAATAACGGAAATAAAATTATATAACGCAAGTTTCTTCCATTAACATGTTACTTCCGGGCGTAAAAATTCCGGAACCGTCATCAGGATGAGGAAGAAGAATGAGCGAAGGAAGACAAATGATTTTGAAACGGAGGGCGGCTGATAATTGCTTACCGCTTACGAAAAATGATAACGTCTCGACAAAAAGACTCAATAATGTCATAGCTTAATTGCCAACGGAACAAATCCGTTATACTTAAGTATATTTTATTTAGTTATGGGTATACACTATATACAGTAATTTACAGTATGCTTGTTCCGCTGTATGTATCCCCCCCCCCCTTCTGATAGGCCTTGTATATATATATATATATATTATCAGTGGCGTGCATTCAGGGTAAGCTAGGTAAGCGCCGCCTACCCTAATAAAAATCTTATTAAAGATCTTAAAGACAGTACCATATTTTTCAGAATTATCTACAGTACATACCCACTAGCCAGTTATGAAGTTTATCATTAGCTACGATAATTACTATAATTATATAATATGTACATATAGTGCATGTGCTCGCACGCAATACCGCTTACTTACACTGTAGACGTACTCACCGCACGCCACATATATATATATATATATATATATATATATATGTTACGCCCAAACATCGAAATCGCTCAGTGAGCGAAAAAAACAGCCACAACGCGTTGTAGATGCACCTAAGTGACCACACACCGATGTTAGATATTTTTTTGCTTCATGGCCGTTCTCAAACAACCACAACGCGTTGTGGACGATTCAAATATGACCACAACGCGTTGTGGACGATTCAAATATGACCACAACGCGTTGTGGACGATTCAAATATGACCACAACGCGTTGTGGACGATTCGGATATGACCACAACGCGTTGTGGACGATTTGAAAATTATTGAATGCTCGGTTAGGTTAATTGAATGCCCCGTTAGGTTAACTGTACGCCCTTGACGATTGGTTAGGTTAAGTCGTGATATTTTCGTTAAAACTAACGAAAATATCACGGCTTAACCTAACCAATCGTCAAGGGCGTACAATTAACCTAACCGCGCATTTCAGTTAACCTAACCGGGCATTCAGTTGACCTAACCGGGCATTCAATTAATCTAACCAGTTGGTCAATTTTTACATTTACGTCTCATTCTAAAGTTGCTTAAAATTAATCGAAACGTACGGGAAAATTATTGATAATCATTTTTTAAAAGACTTTATCTTTTTTCTTCCATATCTGCTTAACTTTGCTTTTTAATCGGTGAATACGTCGATAAATATACGTCGTGTTTATATCATTTCAATATACGTCGTGTTTAAATAGAGTTTGATGAAAGACATCGGTGTGTGGTCGTTTCAAATCGTCCACAACGCGTTGTGGTCATATCCGAATCGTCCACAACGCGTTGCGGTTGTTTGAGAACGGCCATGAAGCTATAAAATATCTAACATCGGTGTGTGGTCACTTAGGTGCATCCACAACGCGTTGTGGCTGTTTATTTCGCTCACTGAGCGATTTCGATGTTTGGGCGTAACATATATATATATATATATATGATGCAAAGAGAGAGAGATAATAAGTCTGGAGGGCCAAAAACTGGCACAGCGCTGGGACCAACCAATGCGGCCCATGCGCTAACTCTTGGATTATTATTACCAGTATCATCGCGGTTCGAACCCCCAACCTCAATGTCTTCCTTTTGTTTATAGGGAAATGGTGTTACTAACTGAGTTACGAACGCTGACTAGATAGAGAGACAGAGAGATAGACAAATAGAATATTAACTAACTAAAAATTACTAGTCTGTTAGTTAGTTCTATATGAAAACTCTAATTGTTTAAATGAAACTACCTGGCCGTCCAATTTCAACAGGTGCAGTACACAACACACACACACACACACACACACACACACACACACATATATATATATATATATATATATATATATATATATATATATATATATATATATATGTTCATATGCATTAATTGGTAAAAGGTGTCCCCATTTCACCCATAACGACTCTCTGCTAATTACAGACAGGTGAGAAAGCGCTTTCGAAGCAGGGAACAAAGACCCTGGAAGGTAGTTGGTTCGCGTATCTTTTGTTTGCTTGTCAAATGAATCAGTCATTCCTAAAGACAATTTGCATTCTTTCTTACGCTGACATCTGTAATTCAATTGTTAGATAGAATGACACATCAGAATTATGTATAGATTTTACATCATGGCTCTGAAGGATGTTATTAACAAGCGTGTTTTATTAACACAGAAGAAGGGTTTAAAATATTTAATAAACTATATATATATATATACACACAAGATATATTTATGTTTTAAATTTTAGAAAAATGGGTATTTACTTAAATATTTACAGTAAGTTTTAAGGTAGGGGGTCTACTGTGTATATATATATATATACACTTACGGAAAAAAAAATAGCCAACAAAATCAGATCTATCATAAAACTCAGAAAATTTATAAAAAAAATTAAAAAATCAATAAATATTTATAATTGGTTGGAAAATAAAAAAATAAAGTTATTCGCAGAGAAATAAGTGACCAATTTGAATGACAATATACATATATATATATATTATATATATATATATATATATCGCTAATTCCAGGATTGTTATCACCAGCACTATCAAGATTCGAATCCCGGACTTCAGTGTCTTCACTTTGGTTATAAGGTTACCCACCGATCCACTGGCGCTAGCAGCCATTCTGAACGTAACTCGGAGCAAATATTATTAACATGTCTTTCGATAGCAAAATGGCAAACACTCAAATGATATATTTGTAGTAACACGCATGAGCATGCGTGGTTTTTATGAAAAAATACCCCACCAAGATTCGAACCCGGAACCTCCTGAGTAGAAGTCGCGAGAGATACTATCACACTACGGGGAAACGTGATGGGTATATTTTTGTTTCATACAATAACCACACATGCTCACGCGTGTTATTCCATCTGTAGGACCCCAGTGCTATACCAAAGAGAGCTGATTTAATGCTGTCATTACCTCGAATGCTGGGGGGGGGTTAACATCGTAAAACACCTCTGGACACGAAAGCGTTAAGTTAAATATATGACAGGTTGTGGTAACGTTTATCCTGTTGTAATATGATGAGTAACTCTTACTTAGGAGGGCCCGGGTTCGAATCCTGGTAGGGGGACCATTTTATTATATATATATATATATATAATGTAGTCAAAACATGTGACGGAACGATATAGCAAAAGGAGCTTCGTATATCAAAGTCAAATGGAGTGGAAAAAGGACTAATGAGTTTTCCTGTCATTGACCAAGACCAAATCCCGCAAGCAACGTAAATCCAGGATAAAATTCTCGCAGACATAACGAAAACCCGCACGAGGGAGAGACTAAATCCTCTATGCAATATCCGGTCACTTTCAAGATCCGGATTGAAGATCCGGCGGAGAGATTAACTTTTTCTGGAATATGAATCGCTTTGCCGGTTCGCTTCCAGTTATGAAATAATCCCTGGAAATACGTCGTCTTTTTCCGCTCGTCCTTGATGGTCATTTCGATCGAATTGATGAGGCGAAAGGAACAGCGAAATGCTTCATGTCTCTTTGATGCTAAGTACCATGTAAATGCTTCTCAGGGGAATATAGATACTATATATACTGTGATATATGTATATATAATATATATATATATATAATATATATATATATATAATATATTATATATATATATATATATATATTAATTGTTGGGAAGAGCTCTTGGATTTTTGTTCGCTGTTTTTATTCCTTTGAATAGAAAACCGGTTTACATAAAAAAAATAAAAATATAGTTTCAAAATAATTTGTTATACAAGGTGTCCATAAATCATCTTTACAAATTCAATTAAATTTCAGTTGAATTTGTAAAGATAATTTATGGGCACCCTATGTTGTAAAAACAAGATATTATGTATTTATATTTTAATTATATAAATAGATTTCTTTCAATTAAATTAGACCTACAGCTCAGTATAGGTCTAATAACTATTTTCAGCGTTTATATTTCAAATGAAAAGTATAGATAAATATTTAGCTCAGTGGTACTCATTGCGCGGCTCGCGAGCCAAATGCGCTATATATTATTTGGCTCGCGAGCCGCCCAATGAGTACCACTGATTTAGCTCATAACATACTCGCTAAATGTTATAAAAAACAAGAAAATTATTCATTATATTTGTAAGAATTATAAAGTACTTCATATTTATGTTAGGGCTAGGTCCTAGAGCAGTGGTTCCTAAACTGGGGTACGCGTAACCATCTTATATTTATATATATATACAGTATATAGTACCAGATTAGGTATAAAAATATTTCCTTCCTCTGATTGGTCAACTTTTGAAAGAAATGAAACATCGTCCCTGATTGGACAATTCATAATTTGTAATTCAGTTTTCCGCGAAAGTGAAGTGACAGATATTTTCGGAAGTGATTCTTCTACCATTCCTTAAGGATATACGTACCCCTAGCGGGTACGCGAGAAGTCAACAAGAGGTACAATGCATGAAGCAACAGAACAAAAATTCAAAATAACCCTACATTTCTTTATTTGTATAAAAATACGAAAATACAGTGTCACAACAAGAGAAGGGGTTGACCATCTAGCTATACAAACCGCGGAACACAACTTGATTATAAACATAGACATAATGAGGTGCTAAAGTATATGCATCTAAGCTTGTGTAGAAGTTAACTTCTTCCAAAAAGTTGAGATTTCACCAAATTACAGTTAGGATTGAGGATAAGTATGCAAAGGTTATCACAGACATACCTATTTTGACAGACATGGGGTCTACAAGGCGTACCAATCTGCTTCAGAGATACTACATTGATACAAGAATAATTATCAGGTCATAAATAAAGTAATTAATACAGCTTAGTCTTTAAAGCCAGAATTAAATATATTAACAATATTTATGTAGTTCTATATTTATAATATTAAGTTATATATTGGGAACAATCAATGATAGGAAAGTATATGCCATATTCAGTGGTGGATTCAAGGGGGCAGCCAGGGGTCCGAGGCCCCCCCAGGGAAAATACATATATAAAAAATACATATAATGAAGATAAATTTTGTAATATTTATTATTTGAGAATCAAAAATGGCACATCACCCATCAATGTTACGAGTTGTATCTCATTCTGACAACTAAAATCTTCCTCTAAATCCTCTCAAACTTCAAATTTGCCAAATTATAATTTGATTGGTAAACTCACGGACCATCCCCTCAAGGAGAAATCCTGAATCCGCCACTAGCCATATTCAAAATCCGAACGATACCATGATAGGTTGTACGAGTATTAAAATATTATTGATATGTAATTAATTAACGTTATAAATTAAACTAATAAATTATTCTTACTCATTATCAATTATTCTTACTCATTATCAACTCAATTATTCAATTATTCTTACTCACTATCATTATTCTTACTCATTATCAACTCAATTATTCAATTATCCTTACTCATTATCAATTATTCTTATCATTATCAATTATTCTTACTCATTATCAACTCAATTATTCAATTATTCTTACTCATTATCACACTCAAATTAATATGGTGGTACTACGATACGTCTAAAGGAGGTTTTTTGGCATTATTTAATCTCTTGATATATTAAAATTGATCACAATAAATTATTCTTAATATTTAACAGTAAGAATTAATATAATCCTAAGATAGGGCAAAAAAAACGGTGGGGTAGGTTGGGGTGGGGTGGGTGGGGGTTTCTGCATTATTTGATAATTTTTAGATTGTTTGAAATAAAATTACTTTTGACCAACATTTGAATAAAACAGATTTTGGAGGGAGTCGATGTGTCTCTGGCGGTCAAAAAAAAAAAAAACGCAAAAAGACCACGTCACTTAATTTTATAATATATATATATATATATATATATATATATACACAAACTCAGAATGGTTCCCTGAGAACATTATATGTTAAACACAGACCGTGCATGGCACAAGGAACTCTTCTGGGAAAATTAAATCCACTATAGTCCGAATAAGTAATGGTAAATGACAAATACCATAGTTTTTTTTCCTTTTTCATTTTTCATGATTTTAGCCCGACGTGGGCAACGGGTCTCTCGCAAAGAGATCCCATAAATATAGCTTCCCTCACCAGCTATCTGCAAAGCAGACAGGATCCAGCTTTGGACGTGGATCTAGGGTTTAAAGCAAACCTAGATCGCTACACTCAGAACCTCTATATAAGTAAAAGACTCGTTGCATTCACGTCGTGTTGAATAAATCAAAGAAAAAGGGGGTAACTATTGTATTTTTAGCCAAAAAAACAAAACTTAAACCTCAACCGGGACATTGAGCGTCCACTTTTCAAGGCACGAAACACGTGTTTCGTGCCTTGAAAAGTGGACGCTCAATGTCCGGTTGAGGTTTAAGTTTTGGTTTTTTTGGCTAAAAATACAATAGTTACCCCCTTTTTCTTTGATTTATTCAACACGACGTGAATGCAACGAGTCTTTTACTTATATAGAGGTTCTGAGTGTAGCGATCTAGGTTTGCTTTAAACCCTAGATCCACGTCCCAAAGCTGGATCCTGTCTGCTTTGCAGATAGCTGGTGAGGAAGCTATATTTATGGGATCTCTTTGCGAGAGACCCGTTGCCCACGTCGGGCTAAAATCTTGAAAAGGAAAAAAACTATGGTATTTGTCATTTACCATTACTATTCGGACTATAGTGGATTTAATTTTCCCAGAAGAGTTCCTTGTGCCATGCACGGTCTGTGTTTAACATATAATGTTCTCAGGAACCATTCTGAGTTTGTGTATACTAAACGGACGTGTTCGTGCCTTGAAAAGTGGACGCTCAATGTCCCGGTTGAGGTTTAAGTTTTGGTTTTTTTGGCTAAAAATACAATAGTTACCCCCTTTTTTCTTTGATTTATTCAACACGACGTGAATTCAACGAGTCTTTTACTTATATAGAGGTTCTGAGTGTAGCGATCTAGGTTTGCTTTAAACCCTAGATCCACGTCCCAAAGCTGGATCCTGTCTGCTTTGCAGATAGCTGGTGAGGGAAGCTATATTTATGGGATCTCTTTGCAGAGACCCGTTGCCCACGTCGGGCTAAAATCATGAAAAAGGAAAAAAACTATGGTATTTGTCATTTACCATTACTTATTCGGACTATAGTGGATTTAATTTTCCCAGAAGAGTTCCTTGTGCCATGCACGTCTGTGTTTAACATATATATTATATATATATATATATATAATATATATATATATATATATATATATATATATATAATATCATTCGTGTGTTATAGGGATGATATTTTGTCGATGGGAAAACAATTGTAATTAGAAAGACGCGACTCCCCAATATAAACCTTAATACTTTAGTTCCCACCAAAAAATTCACACAAAGAAAAGTAAAACGACTCCCTCTCTTTTCTGGGTATCAAATTAATCCCAGATCATCAGCAAATTAATCAGAATACGCAAACTATATACTAAACCTTATACTAAAGTTGCACTAAGAACATATACTAAGAACTTATACTAAGACTATATACAAATACTCGTAACTTGGAATTATATACTATAAGTAGCGTATCATGCATGAAAACACAACAAAATTAACGCGTCTTCTGCCCCACAATAAAAATAGAAGTATTGTGACTATTTCCATGAAGAACAATGGAATCCATGTTGGAGAGGACACTAACTGCTATGTAAACCTTTTAACCTGTATGATTGCGTGCCTCAGATTAACAAAAATTATATATTATATATATATATATATATAGTCATGCGGTTTGCTTCTACAAAGCTTCAATTTAATATTTAGGAGAAATCAAATGACAAGGAGGAATGTAAATGCCATGAAAAGTCTTCTTTAATGCGCAACGTTTCGAGCAATACGCTCATCATCAGGCTAGATAATAACAATATGAAATTAGAATCAATAAATAAATGTGACAAGACAAAATATTTCCATAAAACCTATTCAGTAAAAGCAAATTTTAAGACTAAAAGAAGAGGGTTAAATTCAAAGTTATAAAATTTACATATAAAATTAACCCAGAAATTTAAAAAGCTATTTTTAAATTACATATAGTAAATTTGAAATTGTACACTGGCATATTACACTAATACAATGGAATAATTAACACTACATAGCTTGTTTCCTGTTTTGTTTTGTTTTAAATTACTCGTGCCTCGGAACCAGCATTGAAAGGTTCGTAGTGTTAATTATTCCATTGTATTAGTGTTAATTATTCCAGTGTACAATTTCAAATTTACTATTGTAATTTAAAAATAGCTTTTTAAATTTCTGGTTAATTTTATATGTAAATTTTTATAACTTTGAATTTAACCCTCTTCTTTTAGTCTTTAAAATTTGCTTTTACTGAATAGGTTTTTATGGAAATCATTTGTCTTGTTCACATTTATTTATTGATTCTAATTTCATATTGTTATTATCTAGCCTGATGATGAGCGTATTGCTCGAAACGTTGCGCATTAAGAAGACTTTCATGGCATTTACATTCCTCCTTGTCATTGGATTTCTCCTAAATATTATATATATATATATATATCAATCTAAATTTGGTCTTTTGTGATTGTACTTTCAGTACTATAGGTGTTATTTTTGTCTAATTGTACTCTTGGCATTTAAAGTCCATCCATTATATATATATATATGATATGTGTGTGTGTGTGCGTGCGTGTACACTTTATGATATACTGTATATGTATATATGCGTATACGTAAAATGATGGACATGAAATGAATGTACTTTCGGTACAAAGAGTGTAAATAGACAGAAGTTATACATGGATTGCTGTAATTAGTTCGAAAGGACCAAATTTGTACAGTACATAATAAAAAAGAACCCAAAACTTCTGTATATAGTAGTACAAAAAAACTGATGGCTTCCTTATTACAAACAGTTTGAACAACCTATGTTACATACAGTACTTCTCTATTATATAGCTTGCTCGGTTTCATCTGCCAAGTTCATACAAAAACCTCAGAAGACTTAGTTATATGAAATTTCTTCAGTATGTACGCGAAGAAAGACCTGCAGTGTTCATCATTCCTTATCAGTGCTGTAAATTCTGTGTACATCAGGCAAACATGTACAGAAAACGATCTTTTCCGTTTGACTGCCGCCATTGAAACATAAGAGGTGAGTGCCCCAGCCTTCTTACTTAGCCTTATAGGCTAACTAACGAAAATGTCACGACCTAACCTAACCAATCGTTAGGTCAACTGTACGACCTTGACGATTGGTTAGGTTAGGTCGTGATATTTTTGTTAGTTAGCCTTATAGAGCTAACTAAAGAAGGCTGGAGTTTAATTATGTTTCAATGGCGGCAGTCAAACGGAAAAGATCCCAGAAAACATGCAGACTACAGAAAAGAGACTCAAACAACATGTATAAAACACTCAAAGCGTGTTGATCAGACAAACATGTACAAGAAACATGCAGGCTACAGAAAAGAGAATCAAACAACACGTAGAAAACACTCAAAGTGTCCTGTCAGTATCGTATAAAGACGTCCCAAATTGAAGAGAATTTCTTCATCATGCAGAATCCCATGCATCGTATTCAAAAAGAGTAATCATACTGTACGCATTCAAAGGCAATATGCTTGAAGCTGCTTTCAATGATATCACATCTTTAAAACAAAGAACACCTTGATAGTAGATTGTATAGCTATGAGCAAGCGTTGAAAAACTTCTGATTTGCCTCATATTTTCGATTTGGTATGTCCCAAACGAAGCATTAGGTTATGTACAAGTTGTATTCGTGGACTGGGTTTGCGAGTGTGATCACAACATGTCTGAACTACATGAGGACTGCGCAAGAAAACTGTTTCAGCAAATCTTCAGGTTCCTCTCTACGGTGAGTCACGTCTGCCATTCCATTTTTTGGTAATCTGTGATTAACAAAACTAATTCTATTAGCTGATAGCTGATGAAATTAATGGAAAACCACAGGTTTTGTCTTGACTTTGTCCTGCAGAATAGTTTAAAATAACAAACTGATGAATTATTTTCTTCAGACGTGATCAGAATGGGCTCCAGATATCTCCAGAAATTCGGTCAGCCATCATTGCCCTTTACCAGGAAACCCTGAGCAACCGTCAGATTGTTGCAAGAGGTTACGCCAATCATATCACTGTCTTCAGGATCATTAAAAAATGGCAGAAGACAGGTAATTATAAAGCAAGAACACAATCAGAAGTGGATTAGTGGGGAATGGATATCACCACGCAGGCCTGCAAAGAAGCATCTTCTTAGGCGAAAGAACATCCAAAACCGTATCAAATTTTGTAATAAATATAAGAACTGGAAGAAGATGACTGGCGTAAAGTAATTTTCTCGGACGAGTCCTGTTTCAACTGCTTCGGAAGCAAAGGAGGAGTCCGAAAAGGCGAGCGTTTTGACCTAGAGTGTAGGCTACCCACGACGAAGCATCCGAACACTTTTATCATCTGGTGATGCTTTTCCGGTCAAGAAATATGATCCTTACATATTCTACCCAAAGGGACAGTGATGAACACGAAATGGTACCTCCAAACCCTTCGAGACCACTTGCTACCGACATCACGACAGCAGTTGTTAGAAGATTTCTTTCCCAGGATGATGGTGTTCCTTGTCACCGAGAAAAACCAGTAAAGAAGTGGTTGGATGACCATAACATCAGTCCAGAGCTGGGCACTTGCGGTTTTTTTTTGCGGTACTGCGGTACTGCGGTACTACCGCACTACCAAACCGGTACCGCATAACGCAGTACCGCAAAGGATCGCTGAAAGTACAGCCTGTACTTTCAGCGATCCTTTGCGGTACTGCGTTATGCGGTACCGGTTTGGTAGTGCGGTAGTACCGCAGTACCGCAGTACCGCAAAAAAAACCGCAAGTGCCCAGCTTTGATTACATCATTCTCTGGAGGGGTGGTCTGGAAACTCACCAGATCTTAACCCACTTGAGAATCTCTAAAGGACTGTGAATCCGGCGATACGAAAAAGGCAGTCACGAGGCCAGAATGAACTAATTAAACCTACGGACAGCTTGGCAGGCCTTACAAGATGGCTCAACTATCCAGCGTTTGGTCAGGTCCATACCAGAGCGGATTCGTGCAGAGCGTCAAAACAAAGGTCGTCACTGCAAGAACCAAATGATGCTCAAAGTCTATGAAGGGGCGATAACAGACATCATGCGTTTCAACTCTTTGGCGATATATATATATATATATATATATATATATATATAGATATATAATTTTTTTTTTTAAATGAAGTTTTTAGTATAGTCTTTTTCACGAATTATTGTTGTGTGTATTTTGACAACCTTTTATGCAGTTTCGAAAGATTTTTAATACACACATACTTACATACATGCGCAAATACACTATCTAAAAGTATGTACAGTATGTATAAAGAATTTAATATTTTCAAAACTGTCGTATTATGTAAATTCTATCAGGCCCTAATTATATTTAAAATTATCGAGGAGGTTCCAATAATATTTTTCACCAAAAACTGATTCCATAATCCCAGTATCTACACAGGAACTATTGCCTTTTAAAAGAGTTACTATATGAGAAATATACAGGGTGTAACAAAAGTCCCTTCTCATAGGGAAATAAGATGTAACAGAATTGAACGAGAAAATAGTTTTAAATATATATTACAAACAGGAATTGGAAACTGAATCGAACTGGAATCGATAAACTGATAAAACTGATATTATTTTATGAATTGAAATCGAAAAAAAAATCGAACTGAAAAAAATTCTGACAACTAAAATCGAAATTCGAACTGAAATTGAAAAATAATCAAAAACTGAAATCTGAATTCGAATAGATTAAAAATAACAGGTTTTTTCAGTTTTGAGGAGAATTTGGATTGCAAGGAAATATAAATAACGTGAATTATTTTTCTTTTTTTTCCGACTTAACATTTGTATGGATTTAAAATATCCATTTATCCTTCAATTCGATGTGGAACGGCTTTCAGTTCCGTTAGTGTGGAACGGCTTTTTTCTCTTTTCAGATTGATTTTAAGTCCTCAAAGAAACAATTTGTTGCCCGAAAACATTGACAATATTTTAATTGTTCGCTCTAATTTTAACACGTGAGTTTACGAGGTATTTGTTGTATTTTGTATATAATAAACAGAGGTGCATTTAATCGTTTTATTCCCCTTCCTAATACTATTATTTGTATATTTTATACGTGTCGTGCGCTTTGAAATTTAAAAAGTTTACGAATTAATAAAACATTTCGAATTCAAAGTTTTTTGTTAAATAAAACTTTGTGTGAAAGAAATGAAGCGAATAAGTAAAAAAAAAAAAAAAAAGATAGTGTTTCGTGCTGATTCAGTTGGCTATAGATGCTTACGTGTTTAATCATACAAAAGTAAAAGATAGTTACTAAAGCAAATTCTCTCTTTGGAAAAAAGAAATCGAATGCAAATACAAATATAAAATTAACCTTTAACACCGACTGGGTCGAATACGTACCGTTTCAAATACACGCATTTAGACTTAACTCTACAAAAAAATTCGGCGTTAAAGGGTTAAATCTGAATTTGTCAATAGGCCCCCCCCAAAATAATATAAATAGTACAAAGAAATTCTTAAA
Organism: Bathynomus jamesi; assembly: GCA_023014485.1. NCBI lineage: Eukaryota > Metazoa > Arthropoda > Malacostraca > Isopoda > Cirolanidae > Bathynomus > Bathynomus jamesi. The sequence continues at coordinate 303,742 of JAJOZX010001263.1, forward strand.
GAAATCTAAAAAAAAAAAAAACGAATCGAAATTTAAATTGAATCGAACCGAAAAATATAAAACTTGAATCGAAAAATAAACTCAAATTGAAAAAAAATTAAAAACTGAAATCGATATTTTTGCAACCTTAAACTGAAATCGAAAAATGGACTTAAAAAAAATTGATCAGTTTCCCATCCCTGATTACAAACAATACAATCAACTTACCAATTAATCCAGTACATACTCAAATTTCATTGCCAACAACCTAACAACAGTGTTGCCACGTAATACATACAAACTCATCACGGATCATTTCTGTTATATCTTATTTCCCTATGAGAACAGACTTTTGTTACACCCTGTGTATATATATATATATATATATATATATATATATATATATATATATATATATATATATATATTAGTCGAAAAAATGTAATTAATCACCTCTTCCTCATTTATGGAGTTTGAGAAAATATGTTATTAGCTAAGATTGATGAATTTCATTGAAAAAATAAAAATCCAAAAAAATCCAAAAAAAATCCAAAAATATTATCAGATAATTAAGTAAAAAAGTTATTTTCAGGAAAACAGAACTGAAGAGTACACAGACGTGAAATAGATAGGTTTTTTTTAACGTCTCACAAAGACATTTTTGTATGGCGCCAATAACTTACAAGATACAAAAAAATACAACAGGAAGAAAATAAGTGACAGAACATTTGTGTTTATATGGTCTATTTTGTGCTTCCTCTTTTATCCACGCATCTACTTTACATGTAGATTTACTGTCTGCTCATTACTGGAGGATCTACAAGCACGCGTGCAATCGGCAAACAATATCCCAAGTGTCTAATTTGTTTGTGTAATATATATATATATATATCGCTGAAAGTTATGTTCGCTCTTATTTGGTACAGTATTTTGTATCAGTTTCCTCCTACATTAGTTACTAGGAAACTAGCTACTACTTTGTTGTAGGAGATGTTTATTTGGGTTCAATTTAGGTTAGGTTAACGTAACCTAACTTAAAATAAAATAGACCAAAAAAGTGGGTGTGTAAAATCCAGAGGTATCATGAAGTAGTAGTAATTTGATTCCTAGTTTTTTGATTTAAATCCTAACGCGAGTGAAATTCCAAAAAATAATCATTATATATGGTGAAAAAGCGCATTCTTTAATCTTTTTAATGGAATCCCTCCCTACCTTAACGCAAGCGTAAGTGATTAACAATTAGAAAAAATAAAAGAATTCATACGTAGTAACTAATGCAACTTCAATGACCACCGACGAAAATGTAGGAGGAATTTGGCGATTTATATATATATATATATATATATATCGTAGGATGGTTTCGAACAAAGGTTCATGATCAACCTGCAGTCAACCCCTCTGCTGCATCCCGCCTCATTTGCGGGATTTGGTGGAGGAGAGAATTGCTTTCCGCTCTCCTCCTGACCTCGTGACCAGCCACACATGATTGGTCAGAGACTTTGCACAAGAACCTGTCTAGCTGGTTCTTGAAATTATTGAGGTTCGTGTGCTAGAGATTTTTCAGTTCTTTCGGCAAAACACTAAAGTTTGGGACCTCGTATTCTGATGGTATTTCACAACCTCGTTTTCATGGTCCCCTGTCGCACCGTAGCTGGGACAGTATAGAATCTGCCTCTTCTCTTATTCCAGTGTGTTTTTGTTTGATTTCTAAGATTAGGGACATAACCCCAACATTTTCCATCCTTATATTATTGTGTACTGCTCGCATCTTCTTTCCATGGAATAGAGTTTCAGTGATTGTAGTCGAGACCAGTGGTCTTCATCTTTCGTTTACTCTATCTTAGATGTAAAAGTTCTTTGTATGGCTACAATTTTTGCAATGTCTCGTTCTCTGTAATGGCTTCTAAGTACTGAGCAATATTCAATTATTGGTAGGACTAAACCCTTTCATAATTTTAGTATTCTGACTTTTGGGTATGGTGTTATCTGTTTGGCGTGCAGTGTTTTGTACCCTTTATTTTGTAGCACATTGTTATTACCATGTCTTATATATGTTTAAAATTTTCCTCGTTGAACTTCATATTGTTGTCTTTTGATCACTTGAATAATGTTTTAATGTCATTTTGTAATAGGGGAGGAAATATCAAAATGGAAATGACATACTCGTCATTTCCAGTTGATATTTCCTTCCCTACTTTTTGTGTCACCTGCGAAACACGATATATTACTGTCATTATTATCTGCATCATTGTCTGCAATCATTATTATTATAAACGGCAAAGGAACTAATGCTCTACCTTCTGGGACAGAGCTGACGACTTCTGAGCTTCAACTTGAACTCCACCGCTACTGCTCTTTTCTTTGTTGGTTCGTTCCCAGTAATTCCTGTGTTCTTAAGTTTGTGTACTATAATTCCTTGATCACATTTATCGAAGGCTTTAGCAAAATCAGTATATATTACATCTATGTTTTGACCTTGACACATTGTTTCAAGTACTTTCCCTTGGTGATTTAATAACTGTGATAAGCATCATTTTTCAGCCCTAAAGCCATGTCGGTTCGGATTGAATAAATTCTTTTCTTGTAAGTAGTAAACAATTTTAGCTCTCATTACGCGTTCGAGTCACTTTATAAAGTGGGAGGTGAGTGCTGCTGGGCGATAGTTCTTAGGCATTACCTGTTACCTTCTTTGAATAAGAGGGCAATGTTCGCGTTCTTTAATGGAAGTGTAATTTATCCTCTGTCGAATGATTTTCCCCATAGTTAGTATATGGGTTGACAATACTCTCTTTACTTTTCTTCAGAAATGTGGCACTCGATGTATCTGGCTCTGTGCTGAATTTTCGCAATATTTGTGACAGAGGCTTTAGTTGTCTCCTTCCAAGAACTCTAAATCTATTTATAGATTCGCGTCCAAAGTTGTTTTTAGCTGATTTATATCTATGTCAGAGAATTCTTCTGGATTTTCTATTTTTTGGGGGACTTATAGGTGCTGAACACAGAGTTAAATTGTTCCTTAAGCAGTCGCTCATTTTTTCTCTCATTTGTGTATTCGGTCGCCCTATCATTTAACGGGCCAATACTCTCTTTACAATGCATTTTTCTTTCGCAAACATGTAGAAGTATTTTGGGTCGTTTTTTGTTTTCTGCCACCTTGTTTTCCTTCTCGTTTGTCTCGTGGATGAATGGTCCATTTCTATTTCGCATAGTTCTTTCCTAGTCTGAGTTCCGTGTTTAGTTTGCATCTATGGAGACTTTTTACGGATTGTTTCCACTGTCTAAATAATATTCCGACTTTTCTCTCGAGCTTGTTACGTTTTCTTTTTGTCTTTTCGGAACATGTTTCAGCAATATGGATTTAGTTTCGTTTTCTGTTATAAACTTCTGGAGTCTTCTCGTGAAGTAGCAATTCCCAATTTACTTTCTTTTACTCTTCATTTACACTTTCCCAATCTACTTTCTTTGAATTCACATTTAAACTTCAAATATTCCTCCTTACTCTATAGGAAGCGTTGTTTGGTCTCCTGGTTGCTAACTTTATTTATATATCGATTACGTTACGGTCAGAAAAATTTGTATGCGTTACCTTCCTTGTTATTAATTATTATGTCATTAATATTTTTCAAAATTAAATCCAAACCATTCTCTTTTCTAATCGCTTCACAGATTTCCTGTGTAAATGCATAATGTTCCATAATATCTAAATATCTAAATAATCTAATAGCATTATTGCTGGGTTCTATCACCTTTTGTAATGTTACTGTGAAGCTTTTCAACATATATAACTTCATCATCTTCCTTCCATGTTTTGAATGGAAAGTTAAAATCCCCACAAATTAAAAAATTTGGTGCTGGGGTTTTAACCGATTTTAACATGTTTTTATTTCATTTGTAACGAATAATATATATATATATAATTATATATATATATATATATATATATATATATATTATATATATATATAATCTGTTGCCTATTTGCATAAAAGCGAAAATGAGCATGCAAAGAATACAGTAAACCCTCGTCCAACGCGTGTTATCCAGCGCGAATTTGCTTATACACCGAAAAATAACTGTGAACAATTATTTGCCGGAAGCGGAAAATTTTATTATACACAGTCCGGCAAACACGCTCTAATACAGTAGTACTGTACGCGTGCCAATGCGCGCTCTAGTGTGTTTTCTCCTGCAATCTCCAACACTCCCGCATCTCCCTCCCTCTCGCGTCACCCCTCGCATCACCCTTTGTCTCAGTCTCACTACCGCGTTAAGTTCAGTGAAGTTGTGTTGGATTGTTTTTGTCGTATTTTGCCGTTGTTTTGCTATTACCCTTAGACAGCAGTATGGCACCAAAACGTAAAGCATCTGCAAGTGATAGCGAAGAGAAGAAAAGTCGTAATGTCATGATATCAGCCGAAAAAATAAAGATTTTAGATAAATTGCGTGGTGGTATGAGCATAACATCACTTGGCCGCGAGTATCACGTGAATGAGTCTACCATACGCACCATCTGAAAGAATGAAGAAAAGATGCGTGCTATTTTCATTTAAAATATTTTTACTTATGTGTAAATATAATTATGTTTATGATTTTATTATGTTCTTATTTCATCTACAATATAGGTAAGGAAGTTCATTTGTGTGTGAATAAAAAATCTACGTATCAAAGTATTAATGGGAGACTTTACGCGGCCGCGTTCACGTATCCCCATTTATCCCATAAGGTATTAAATTTGTCCAACGCGGATTTACCTAACGCGCCGTTCTCGAAGAACCTAACCCCCGCGTTGGACGAGGGTTTACTGTATTGGATATGTAGACCTGTATAAATGTAAACAATAATTTAATCCAGACTGTAGATAAAGATTTCTCTCTCTCTCTCTCTCTCTCTCTCTCTCTCTCTCTCTCTCTCTCTCTCTCTCTGAATTTATTTGGCGAAGAATAATAGGCCTTAAATATACATTTAATATATTACACATATATTTATACATATTATATATATCAAAATATATTATACATATATTATATATATTAAAATATAAATACATATATTTTATAAGCCCCCAAAATCATAAATAAATGACGACTTAATTTGACAATTTTATTTGGCACTAAAATGCCATGATTGATCGACTCGTCCGTGCTCGAAATGCGTTCGTCAATTCAATTTTACATAATGAAAATTTCCATTATCTGAATCAATTATTTTATCCATAAAGGTCATCATCACACATTCCTTCCATACAATCTCTCTTCCTCCCTTGCTTTAATTTCTCTCTCTCTCTCTCTCTCTCTTTTTTCGCACACACACACACACACACACACACACACACACACACATATATATATATATATATGTTCAAGTCTCGTTTCATTCCCCGATATTTGACTGCTAATCCCTGAATGCTGGTTTCTCTGATGCCGCATTTGTCGAAACCCTTATCTGATCCCCCCCCCCTCAAGCTAACCATCTCTCAACCTCTCTCCCTATTCATTCACCACCAACTTTTCATTAAGACCCTTTCTTACGCTCTTCAGGAAGGCATTGCAGTTTGCTCCTTTATTCCAATGACGACTGCGTATATATATAATATATATATATATATATATATATATATATATATATATATATCCTCTAAGCGCATATACTGTAGTATATACAAATCCGAGTTGGTTTGTTATGCCAACTGTACGAAAATCTGCAGGTATAACGGTCATTATTTCTCTCTTCTTCATACTCATCATGCAACGTATATATATAATATATATATATATATATATATATATATATATATATATAAATCTCAAGGTTTTAATAACGTTGTGAATTCATTTGAAAATTTCGGAGCAGTCCTTTTTGCTCATAATCTGAGTTCCGGGTCGTGGAAGCGCCTAAATTGGAGACATAAATCTGGCGGGAATTTCAAATCCAGCTTTCCACTCGTCCGATCCCATTGGCCAAGTGTTCGAAATGCAGCTTTCGAGAACAGATTTCGCATTCTTAGCAAACCTTTCGTTGTTTTAAGATCTTGTAAAAAGTTAAAAGCTTTTTGTGTTTTTATGTGTATGTGTGTGTGTGTATAATAGTTGTCTATGTCTGTGTGTTGTTATATCTATTGGTGTACGTGTCTCTGTTTGTGTATCGTTTTAGCTATGTGTGTGTGTGTGTGTGTGTGTGTCCTATATCTAATATATACATATATATGTGTGTGTGTGGTGTGTGTGCGCGCGTGTGTGTGTGTGTGGTCTGTAATTTGCTGTACAAAATGTTTTTATGGTAATGGAAAGCAGTTTTATGCTTGTGATTATTTGGACTGCACAAGAAATGGCTGTAGTAAAAGTTTATAATTCCTCTTTGAAGAAATTGAATACATTTAAAGTCCAAAAATATTTAAATTTAATTTGCCCATATGGTTTGTGTGAGTTCGAACGACGGTTTGGTCGACCCCTCTGCAGCAGCACCCCGCCTCATTTGCGGGATTTGGTGAAGGAGGGAATTGCTGTCTGATCTCCTACTGCCCTCGTAGCAGCCACGCATGGCTGGTCAGGGTCTTTGCGCAGGAATCTGTCCAGCTGGTTCTTGAAGTTATCAGGTCGGTGGGCTGGAGATTCCTATACACCTATATTCCTATATAGATTTCCTATATACTAGTCGTTTATATATATATATATATATATATATATATTATATATATATTATATATATATATATCTATATATATATATATATATATATATACACAGGGCGTCCCAAAAAAATGTATACACACTTTAACAGCTGATAGCTCAATTGATGTTTCTTTCTTTCCAAGTTAAACCCATTAGAATTAATAATGGCAGTCAGACTAAGCTTTGAACAAAGGAAATTCATTCTAAAATGCTACTGGAAGTGTGAAAACGCAGTTGAAGTGCAAAGACAGTTTAGGAGGGAATTTCAAACAGATCCACCAACGCGACTTACCATCACTCGAATTAGAGATAAGTTTGAAGCCGATGGAACTGTTCAGAATGTCCACAAGAAGCGTTCCGGAAGACCACGGACATCGACAAGCCCCACAAAGCAAGAAAGAGTACTGGAAACGTATCACCAAAGTCCAAGAAAATCTGTGCGGCAAGCGAGTCGTGAGGTAGGAATTCAGAATCGTCTGTCCAACGCATTTTGAAGCGCTGTCAATGGAAAAGTTACATTCCAAGATTAGTCCATGCTATTAATGAAGATGATGATGATCCGGACCGAAGAGTGGAGTATTGCGAGTGGTACTTGGCACGATGTGGATGTGGATTGGACGAAGGGGTTTCGTAGAATACCCTCCGCGTTCACCAGACCTCACACCACTAGACTTTTTTTTATGGGGATACTTAAAAGACAAAGTCTACGCTATAAAACCTGCAACAGTCGCTGAATTGAGAGCAGCCATTGAACGAGAATGCACACAAATACCAAACGAAATGTTTCGTGATGTTTGCGATTCCATTGCTTCGCGTTATCAGCAGTGCCTGGACCAGAACGGACGTCAGTTTGAAAACAGGCGTTGACAAAACAATTAAATAATGTCTGTAGATTCTACTACATTTTGAAAATGAAATGTATTTTAATAAACACTGCCTTTATAAGTATTTAAAGTGTGTATACATTTTTTTGGGACGCCCTGTATATATATATATATGCACAGTCATCTGAATAATTAATTTAATACCTATGCTTACCTTAATACAAAGCCGGGTATGTAATCTACCTACAATAAAAGTAATGGAATATTTTTTTAAGTTCAATTCGTTATTCCAACAGTGCCGACAGTGCCAACAGTGCCATCAGTGGCAGCAGATTAAAATTTGAAGTTCCCCTCTTTCTGGTTTTTTATTGGAAAAGGGCAGAAGATTTGGTGCCACAATAAGTGACATATGTATGAGCATGCGCGCCGAATTAAACTTAAAAGAAACCATTCTAGATTTTAGTGTATAGCAGACATTATTAATTAATAAGCCGAATAACGCAACATATGAAGCAGTTTATAAGTGAGAACTGTAATATTTACGTATGTAATCTCATCACAAGATATATATATATATATATATATATATATAAAGCTTTGGATCACCTGAAGATCAGGGCCCTCAGCCTTCGTTAGTTAGCCTTATAAGACTAACTAACGAAAATATCCTACTTAAACTAACCAGTCGTTAGGTCAACTGTACGCCCTTGACGAATGGTTAGGTTAAGTCGTGATATTTTCGTTAGTTAGCCTTATAAGGCTAACTAAAGAAGCTGGGGGCCCTGATCTTCAAGTGATCCAAAGCTTTTTGTATATAAATACACATGCATATTTTTTGTGTATATATATATTATATATATATAATATATATATATATATATATATATATATACTTGGTATAAGTCTTTATATTCGTATATATAACCCATTTATAGACACCCAAGTACATTTTCAGCCCCCATTCAGACTCTCTACATATAGGGGCCTACTTTATTTTATATTCTATGAAAAATACATAGAAATTATGTAAAAAGAAATTTTTCAGTAAAATTTAATTTAACACTACTGAAAATCTGGTTTGAATTTCAGATATTAAAGTCAGTAAACGTAACTTTATATTTGAAAGTATAAAGAGAGAGAGAGAGAGAGAGAGAGAGAGAGAGAGAGAGAGAGAGAGAGAGAGAGATATGCAATGAGGCATCATCGTGTGTGTAAAATATGAGAAAGAAGTAAACTATATATACATAAACTGTGAAACTTTGAATACGCTTCAGTTATAGTCATTATTAATTCGACGAATCTGTAATCTGTATAAATCCGAAGCCGTCGTCACTCGTCCGAACGCTTCGCAATGTCGTTGATGCGTCCGACAATCGCGTCGTGGTCTCATTCCGTTAGCGGTAAATCGTCTCTTCTTCCCGATATTAAATCCGATACGCGCATCCGTTGACCCCCAATCCCTCGTGACAAACCATGATCCTCTCCTCTTTGCTCCACGGAAGCTGAAATTAGAGTGAGTGGAGGTGGGAGTGCGTGTGTGTGTGTGTGTGTGTGTGTGTGTGTGTGTGGAAAAGAAAAAGGAAATGGGAGAGAATTATGCGCACAGGCGCAAAGCAAGAAGACATCGTATAATATATATATGTGTGTGTGTGTGTGTGTGGTGTGTGTGTGTGAAATGTAGTGAAGTGAGGTTGAAATTTCAATGCAGCAATAAACTGAAGTGAGGTTAAAAAGTAAAAAGAATCAAATTCGAAGTATATATATATATATATATAATATATATATAACTTTAGATGATCTATAAAAGAAGTCTTTTGCTTTACAATCTTTTAAAAAAAAAGTTTTTACATGGTTGATTTGTGCGGATTTTTGCAACGTTTTCAAGTCGACCGATTTCCGTACACAGTCCGAGCCAAATAAATGCATCAATCCGGAGATCAAACAGAAATTCCCCTTAAACTAAATCGCCAATACCATTAAGTTCGGTCATTCGAGTCAAAATCTCTCCACCCACCTCATTCAAACCAATCTGGTTCCCTCTCCAATCACGTCACAACTTTATCCCGTCACGTGACTTCCTAGAGCCCGCCCACTTATGACGTTGCATCCTATTAGTGGTTGTTACATGTTAAAAGGGCGGGGCGAGCTGACCTCACCCTTTATCAAAACATTGCGAGGATATATTGAAAAATGATATGTTTGATCGGAGAATTACAGAAAAATTGTCTCTGTACTCTCTTTGGTAAATCAATCTCTTTCACACGTGATGAATAAATGACTTCGGAATAAGATTTTTCTAATTGCTTTTTGAGGATCTGTAATTATACTTTAGGATTTTAGTGTCTTTAAATTGAATTTTTCTTGGCCTTTTCAAAATATTTATGGCTCGTGATAGCGTTCTTGGAATGAAATCAGAACCTACATACATTCCAGTTATACAAGGTTATATATATATATATATATATATATATATATATATATGTGTGTGTGTGTGATGAAAAAAACACAAAGAAAAAAGAAAACACGAAATAGTGCTCAAGCGCTTTCGTCTGATGACATCCTCAGGAACACTGAGGAACACTCAGTGTTCCTGAGGATGTCATTACACTATTTCGTGTTTTCTTTTTCCTTCGCGGTTATTTTCATCATAAATATTAGTCACGTGTTACTTTTGTGAAAATAATTATCATAGGAGACAGTATATATATATATATATATAGAGAGAGAGTTTTAATATGTACACAATAAACCAATTGACAACAACGTGACGTCATATTACCATCTAAAAAGTTGCAATAATTTTGACAACATTGACGTCTTTTGGCGTCATACTGTTATCATGACCGTGAATTTCAATAATGACTCAAACTGATTTAAGCATATTGGCAGTACGAATGTTTTATATATATATATATATATATATATATATATATATATATATATATATATATATATATATATATATATATATGTGTGTGTGGTGTGTGCACTAAAATCACAAAATAACACGTGACCTTATTAATAAGCAAACAACCACAAGGAAAAGGAAACACAAAGTCCGAGCGCTTTCGTGATATATTCACATTATCAAGGAGGATATCACGAAAGCGCTCGGACTTTGTGTTTCCTTTTCCTTGTGGTTGTTTGCTTATATATATATATGTGTGACATCAATATGACTGCACCATTTTTAATGGCAATATGACGTCATTTGGTTTACAGTATAATATATGACTTGTATACAACTGATAATTTACGTTTCATTTTCCAGATTCCGACTCCGAAACTACTTTGATCAGAAAATCCGACCAACAGACGATCACAACTACTCCGCCAACCAGAGATCGATCTTCCTTCACCATTTCTTCCCTCGTGGGAACAAGAGCCCAGTCACCCAAATGGTCTCCGAACTCAAATGAGTCCAAGACGGAAGATATTAATGAAAATGAACTCATTGAAGTCGTTGACGACGATTGCGATACCACTGAAAAGGATGAAACGTTGACTAAAATGAGGTGTGGAAGTGACGACAAAGGAGAGTCCATTAACGATGACGAAGATGATGTCCAGATGGACGACGTTGAAGTGGAAGACATCGATGTTTGTGGTTCGTCGAAAGAAGATGTCAAAGAAAAGAGCTTTCGGGAGTCGAATTTCTTTTTAAAAACTGCGAATGTTGCCAAAGTCTGTACGCACGAATCAGTCGTGGAAAGAGTTTTGCTTTCTCCTTCCACCAATTTATTTCCCAAAGAGTCTCGAAACGAAGCGACTTCGAACATTAACCTTTCTGGAAGGCAAGAATCATCTCGATTCGGGGACTGTATCCTCACTTCCAAGTCCGCTGACCTCTTCCCACGCTTTCCTTGCCTTTCTCCGAGGGAGTCTCCTTTCTCTTCCTTGTCACAACCTTTCCTCCCTCACCTTTCCCTCACATCGAGGGAGGCACTTTTGGACGTGCCTCGCCCACCAGCCCTTTCCCTCGCTTTGTACCCTCCCCCTCACCTCCCTTTCTTTCGGAAAGAAGGGGAACCTTCTTCATCATCTATCTCATCAACATCTTCCACCACAAACTCAACATCTTCATCCGCTTCATCAACATCGTCTTTAGAAACAAATCGCAATTCTTTGTCCTTAAATTACGGAAGTGGAGGATTGCCTACGAGTCTCACGTCAACGTTTCCTTGGCATATCGGCTCTTCGGCGAGTGATTGTCTGTTTCCTTGGGCGCTTCATTCGTCAGGATTGCCCCTCGAAGGTGCTTTAGTGAAGCCAATTCCTTTGGGGGACGTCTATTCCTGCATCAAATGCGAGAAGATGTTCAGCACTCCGCATGGACTCGAAGTTCACGCCCGACGTTCACATAACGGAAAAAGACCCTTCGCTTGCGAGTTGTGCAACAAGACATTTGGACACGAGATTAGTTTGACGCAACATAGGTATACACATGTCTTTATATTGCATGTATACAACATATATATATATATATATATATATATATATATATATATATATGGGATGAATTTCACACTTAAACATGTGAAATGAATGAGTTGGCATTATACCTCTCAACCTTTCAAAGGTTCCGCGCGATGATTTCTCATTACACGAAGGTCAAGCTTGCAGCCCTTCCTCTCGAGTTGGCCTGGTGAAGTAGTGAGTTGGTTTCTTGTACTCTCCACCTCATATAGCCAGGTACGCCCGGCTCATTGGGGATTGTTCTGAGCCAGGCGTCTAATCTTCTTTTGAATATATATATATATTATATATATATATATAATATATATATATATATATTATAAGAAAATTTAAAATATGTACAGCTGCGGGGAAGGAAGTCCAACAAAATAAATAAAATTTCAAAAAAGGTCCAAAAATTACGCAGCTGTCCAAGTTAATAGGGAAATTAAAATTTATAGTACTCAAACGCTTTCGTGTTTTCATCATAATTTTAATAGCAAGTTATACAGTATTTAATTAAGAAAAAAAATGAATTATGTGCGATTCCTTTGTAAATTTTACATCCCTTTATATATATATATATATATATATATATATATATATATATATACACAGAGTGGGCCAAAAGTCAGGAAGCAAAGGAACTATGCTTTTTTTTCATTGCAAATATAGATATATATTTGCATTGGAAAGCATAGTTCGTATGTTTCCTGACTTTTGGCCCACCCTGTGTATATATAAAATTTTGTGTGTGTGTGTGTGTGTGTGCGTGTGTGATTCTTTAATTATGCGATGCACACTTTAAAAAATTAGTTAAAAATCACTGGATTAAATTCCATTACGAAACTTTGCATGCACAATTACTGTGGATGAACTTTTTCTTTGTTTTTTAACAAGCACAAAACATGCTGATAGTGTCTTTCCCTTTGCCAAATTGCATGACGAATCCGAGCAGTGTAATTTCTAATTCGGCTTCCAGCGTGCTCTCTTTGCCTCAATGTTTAGCGACACAACAGTTGGACCAAATTGTTTACCAACGCATCCTCCAAGTTCACTTGATCTCTTTTCTTAAGAACCAAGACAGTGATATGGACGCAGTTTGGTTTCAGTAGGACGCCGGAAGACTTCATAGGGTAAATGTCGTTATAGATATTTTGCGTGAAACTTCCGCCCAAAGAGTCCTTTCTTTTCCACTTTACTGGGGTATCTAAAGGAGAAGGTCCTCAAAGAAAATCTCCCTGCAGGACATTGGAAGCTCTAACAGCAGGGGTTGGATTTGAAACCCATTTCATTCCTATATCGAAACGCTGGAGGTTGTATTAAGAGATTACACTGCCCACATTCGTCACGTGATTTGGCAAAGGACACTTTTGAGTATGTTGTGTGCTTCTAAAATAGAAATCTCCAATTTTTCCACAATAATCATGCCAAGTTTTATGAACACAAGTTAATTTATACAGTTTTAATTCATTTTTGAAAGTGTGGCATCATTAAAGAATTACACACACACACAAACACACACATAGAGTAGGTATATATATATATATATATATATATATGCAGTATACTGTGTCCCAAAAACGTGGCCACCTTTTTCACCGAACCAACAAACCACAATTCCAAGGATAATCAAATAAAACAGAAATCCTATTAAACCCTTTATATTGTTCTTAAAATGAGAGGTAGTTTATTTAAATCGGATGAGTAGTCTTTTTATAAATTTATCTTGAACAATAATTGTTAAGAAATAAAGTTAACAAAGAGCGTAATTAAAGACTTAATAATAGTACAAGGCTACAAATTGGTCATTGATAATAATGGAGGACACATTGAACATTTGGTGAGTTCATGTTTTATTCAATTTGTCTGTAATTACTCTCCTTTTCAAGTTTATTTTTTAACAAATATTGTTCAAATTGAATTTGTGAAAAGACTATTCATCCGATTTAAGTGAACTTCCTCTCATTTCAAGGACAAAATAAAGGATTTAATATGATTTCCGTTTCATTTAGTTATCGTTACAATTGTGGTTCCACTGACCCTGTGAAAAAGATGGACACCTTTTTAGGGGGGGGGAGACACAGTATATACAATTGAGCGATCGAAAAGTCACTGTGCATATTAAATCCTATAATAACATAGTTAAAAGTTGAGAAGTTCTAAGCATTCATTTACAGTATACCTTTAATTGTGTTAACTGAAGATTACTTGAACAGAGCGGTGCACAATGCGGAAAAGGTGTTCGAATGCAAGCAGTGCGGGAAGTGTTTCAAGCGCTCATCCACCCTCTCCACGCACCTTCTCATCCATTCAGACACGAGACCTTACCCTGTCAGTATTGCGGAAAGAGGTTCCATCAGAAGTCTGACATGAAAAAGCACACCTACATTCATACAGGTAACTCGCAATCTATATAGGTGTCAACTTAATAGTAATTAATTCATATATAGCAGAATCTATCTATCTATCTATCTATCTATCTATCTATCTATCTGTCTATCTATCTGTCCCTTACCTTTTCATCTCTTCTGAACTCTTGAGACCTTTATGTTGTGCTATTAAAAGTAGGTTAACTCAACTATAGTTTTCGAGATACTCATTTTAAAGACAAAAAAGAGAGAACCAAAAGATTTTCTTTTCAAACTCGAACGGCAATTTTTTCTTTCTTTTTTAAATTTACTTAATTTTCCTTCCTTAAAAAAAGACAATTTTAAATTCTTTGCCGCTAATTAACTTTCACATTCCTTCACTGTTGTATCCAAGTTTTCGTAGTACATTTTCATTACAGGGTCTCCAAGAAAGGACTGATCATTCCGTATAGAGAATGATCAGTCTTTTCTGGAAGACCCTGTGTATATACTCCGTGTAGTGGAAATGTAGTGGTTTTGTGAAAACTTGAGTATAACTTATCTAGCGACCGTGTATACGAAGTGAAGACACTGAGGTCAGGAGTTCGACTCCCGATGGTGTTAGTAATAATAATCGGGGAGTTAGCACAATCGGTCGCACTAGTTGGCCTGAGATCTGTGCCAGTTTCTGGCCTACCTTCCTGATTGATTATTTTTGCATATAATTTTAAAATCAGTCCTTTGTTGAACACCCTGTGCATTCACAATAAGCAGTTTTCTTCTATAGAATGTAAATAAATTTGGTGACTATTACATTACAGTATAAGTGCCCGAAGCTATGTATATAAGCTTCACTACCCATCTGGAGTTTCTTTTTCTGCCAAATTCGTGCGTGTGTGTGTGTGTGTGTGTGTGTGTGTGTGTGTGTGTGTGTTTGTGTGAAATACTTTTCTGTACATTCGTACACTCAAAATAAAATCTTCTAAATTTAGAACTTATAACTTCTTTTTGAGTTTGCATTCTAGGGGAAGTTTATCCTTCTTTTGGGTATCAAAGCTTCTTTTCAGATGATAGAATAACTTCTTTTAATGATATATAACTTCTTTCGGTAGAAGATATCGTCTTTAAAACTTCTTTTTGGAGTGAATTGAGAAAATAGAAGATAATATTTCTATTTGGAGAAGTTTGTGGGAAGTTTTTTCTGTGTGTATACGTACACGTATACTTTTGACGGACCTGTCCATTGTGCAAGGTCCGTCTACACAATTTTCTTTTCCTTGTGTGTATGCATGTTCACGATTCTCGAAGCCAAGATCAAGACACGCACTCTTTTCATCAACACTTTCACCAATCTTTTTTCATTACCTTCACTAATCTCTTCATCACCTACACCAATCTTTCTTTCAACACTTTCACCATTGACTCTCCATCACCTTCATCAATGTCTCCTCATCACCACCAATCTCTCTCCATCATCTTCACCAGTCTCTCTTCAACACATTCACCAATCTCTCTTTATCACCTATACCAACATTTCTTTCAGCACCTTCACCAATCTTTCTTCAACACTTTCATCAGTCTTTCCTTCAACACCTATACTTATTGGAATGAGCATCGCCTCTGTTTTTATTACTGTAAAGCAGAGCTGTACTTTTACTTATAAAATGTTCCGATGACATAATAAGGTAGAGAATTATTGTGCTCACCTGCTTTTATTACGGAATCTTACTGATCTGAAAGCAAAGCTATTTTGTACTAGTACACAGAGTAATAATACCTACAGAAAATAATTTACCTTACATATATATATATATATTTGCAAATTTTCCTGACTCGTGCATTTGCTGTAATATACTTGTGACCAGGGTAGACAGGGGGTGGGCTACGGGGGCTGCCCCCCAGGAAATAAAATCATAGATTTGATATTTCTATGCATTTTTTGAAATTCTAAGTAAATTATAAGTACGCCATGCCAAGTACCTTCAGCACATGTTTAATTATTGTAATACATTTATGAATGTGTTTTTACTCATTTACACACTTTTAATATTAGTCCCTCCCGAAAAGAAATTCTGGCTACGCCCTTGCTTGTGACAAAAACGTTGTGTCACGGTACAGTTGTGGAAACAAATTCATCGATATTTTTTAAAACTGCAAAAACTACTAATTGGTCACTTTGGGGTCTTTTTAAATGGGTGCTGGTTAAGTATGCGGTCTACCTACGATTGGTTTGGTTTAATCATGATACTTTCGTTAAAACTAACGAAAATATCATGACTAAACCTAATCAATCGTCAAGGGCGATTGACAATGGGATGTAAACAAACAATTAGTAAACAAGATAAGAAGCTATAATTAAAAGGTAGACCGCCGAATCGTAGGTAGACCGCATACTTAACCAGCACCTTTTAAATGTTATAATTTTTTACGAATTTATTTCCACAACTGTTCATATATAGGCGTAAATATTGTTTTATTTGATATACTGTAATTCATGCGCAATGGGGATAAAAGACTTTCCGCGCATATAATCATCATTAATACCATATTTGCTTTAACCATGAAATATGTATTAAACAGGAACCGACAAATATAATCACTAACTTTTGGTATACCATGGGTATGGGGTATGTATATTCCTCATCCTTACTTAACTCATTCTTGAAAGTGGATATTTTTTTCAGTTTTGTACATATATTTCATGGGACGACATTGAGTTTTTTTTCCAAAGTTCCTTTAAAAAACTTATTTACGGGAGGAGGTTATACACGTTCTTTACGAAACGTTTTTTAGAACGTTTAGGAATATTTTATGTTTTTATAAAGTTTAGAGACGGTTTAGGAACATTTTAGAGGGTTTCCAAAATTTTGTGAACGTTTCTAAAAAGTTTAGAGACGTTTTATGAACGTTTATAAAAAATTTAGAGTTTCATGAACATTTTAGAAAATTTAGAGTCGTTTTCTGAACGTTTAGAAATATTTGAGGAACGTTTTTTGAAAGTTAAGAGACGTTATAGAAATATTTTAGAAAGCTTAGAAACGTTTTCTGAACGTTTCTAGAAAGTTTAGACATCCCCTGAACGTCTTTCGAAAATTTAGAAACGTTTCATGAACGTTTTAGAAAATTTAGAGACGTTTTCCGAACGTCTAGAAATGTTTTAGGGACTTTTTCCTAAGTTTAGAGACGTTCTACAAATATTTTAGAAGGCTTAGAAACGTTTTGTGAACATTTTAGAACGTTTACAAAGTTTTATGAACGTTTATATAAAACTTAGAAACGTTTTGTGAACGTTTATAGAAAATTTAGAGAAGTTTTATGAACATTTATAGAAAATTTGGAGACGTTTTGTGAGTTTTCTAGAGACGTTTTAAAACTGTGGAAACATTTTGTGATCATTCAATGAACATGATCATTTAAGACTTGTCTCTATTTCTCTTCTTCACCCATCGCTGACATAAACCTTAGAAGCTGCTGAATTCGTGTGTACAGTAATAATGAATTTGAAGCAGGCCTTTGCTTCTGCAATTCAATTTGGAAGTTCTCTTTTCTAGTTTGGCAAATTACATTGATACGGACATCCTTATTGAATACTGAGAAGCTGTGTTTCCCAATATGCGCCTATAGGACTGTTCACTTTCTCGTAATAATCACGCATCTATTAATTATTTATTTTCATCTTTAGTCCTACTACTCCACTCCTTTGTAACACAACCAACCAATTTTTATATATAAAAACGTGTTTGTTTTCCGTAAAATTATATTTTACAGTTTGTATATTAATTTTTTTTTTCAGTAAATGGAAACTGTAAATGGTAATTATGATCCTCGACTATGGAGATAAATGTGATGAAATTACTGAAGTTCTTGCTTCACAGAATACTTTATTTATAATGCTTTGCGAGCTTTATAGGAAGTAATAATAATTATTGAATATATGAACCAAGTACGACTGCACAATATATGAACTAGACCATGAAATATTTATAAAAATTTAACATGGGCAAAATAGGGGGGGGGGGGGGGTTCAGGTCGACCCTAGAAATATGGAAATTGGCGGAATTTGTAGTTTGTATTTGGTATTTTGGTATTTGAAATTTGTCATAGTAATTCCGTAATTAAAATGAAGTGTTTCTTTTTATTGCAGGTACAACTTCAAATACTAAATACCAAATACAAACTATAAATTCCGCCAATTTCCATATTTCTAGGGTCGACCTGAAACACCCTGTGTATATATAAAAATGGTTTGAAATTAAAAACGATAAATTAAACCCAATTGTATACAATGAGTCAAAAATAAGAGAGAGAGAGAGAGAGAGAGAGAGAGAGAGAGAGAGAGAGATCCTATAAAATCAAAAATAACAATGACGTCTGCTCAAAGTCTTCCAAGAACAGCACGAGATTCACGAAACCATGCAAATCAAGGTTAACCAGAAAAAAAGGTCTCGTATACCGTAATGACTCTATTTTCATTTTTGGAAGACATTGAAAAGATGTCATAAGTATTTTATGACGACCAAAGGCTTTTTTCCTTTAGTCTCTAGCCTTAGTCATGATTCCTTTCGTGAATTTTTGTCCTTGAAGCAGCAGCGGTTAGTGAGAAAATAATTCGTTATAAAATTATGGAAATTTTCAATATGAAAATAATCCATTGATAAGCAAATGTTTTGTTCTATGCTTTAAAAATTTTCATCATCAGAACACATTCGAAACATACAGGGTGTAACAAAAGTCCGTTCTCACAGGGAAATCTTTATCGATATTTTATTTAGCTACGAGGGGTGTTTACATTTAAATGGAACAGTGAATCGCCACAATTATCGTTACTGGGGCGACGAGCATGTACTAGATTAATTGGTAAGTTGATTGTATTGTTTGTAATATATATTTAAAAATATTTTCTCGTTCAATTCTGTTATATCTTATTTTCCTATGAGAACGGACTTTTGTTACACCCTGTATATATATATATATATATATATATATATATATATATATATATATATATATATATATATATATATATATATTGCTACAACAACTTCAACTAAAAACTGCAGTTATTGCATACGCCGGGGACTATGACATACCAACCCTCAATATCCATCAGTGGACTCTTAATTCAGTGTGTTGTAAAGCTTCTTAGCCCATGTGAAAAATTAACGAATGACTTTTTCTCTGATTCTTCTTGGCTTTCCATGGTGTCTCCCGTTGTAACGGATCTCGTGGTATTTTTGTGTAACATAATTGATGACGCAAGTATTCCTACTATGAAAAGCGATTTAATAAAATTTTACAGAATCGCTTGAAGCAGTGGAAGACAAACATTACTTGTATGATTGCTTAGGTTTTAGATCCTCGTTGGATCACCCGAAGATCAGGGTTCCCAGCCTCAATTACCAAAAGATATCTTCATTAAAACTAACGAAAATATCACGACTTAACCTAACCAATCGTCAAGGGCGTACAGTTGACCTAACAGGGTATTCAACTTAATTTATTATTATATTTGGTACTGTAAAGCAAAAAACAAGAATACACGGGGGGTCCTGATCTTCAGGTGATCCTCCTCGTTTCAAATTTGCTTGCATTACAAAGCCTGAGTACGTAAAAAATTAGATAATAACTGTGTGAATCACCTATTGCTTGTCCGACACGTAATATAACTCATGACGGTGAAGCAACTGCTTTTGTTTCGCGCGAAGAGCAAGAACCTTCGAAAAAGAAGTCAAAGATTCACTTATGGAGCTACTTCGATGAGGTTGCTACGTCTTCACAGTCAGACGTGCCTCCACCTATCAAAAGTAGCCAGCAATGTTGTCAAAAAGAATTAAACATCAATTCAAGGGAGCCACGAGTTAGTCGCGACACGAACCCTCTTGATTGGTGACGCCATAATGGCGAAACTATCAGTACTTGCTCGCAAATATCTCACCACGCCACCCACAAGCGTACGAAATGAACGGCTGTTCAGTTCTGCGAAAACTGTAATTACTGACGCACGTAATCGTCGTCGTTCAGTAGCTCCTGATGCTGCTGAACGACTAATTTTTCTACCCGATAATCTACTTGCCTTAAACTTCAATTATTAGGTTTTGTTTTTGTGGTAATTATTATAACTTATTAATATTACTTTACCAACTTGGATTTGTTTGTAATTATTCTTTGAAATAAAATTACACTTTATGTTCCATTTCCTGATTTATCCTAATTATCAAATAATCGGTATTCAGTTAAAAATATATAATATATAAAACGATTCGGCCGAATACCGAATACCGGATATTTGGTACATCCCTAATATACGTGTGTATATATATATATATATATATATATATATATTATATATATATACCTTTCAACCTTTCAAAGGTTCCGTGCGATGATTCCTCATTTCACGAAGGTACAAGCTTGTCGTTCCTCCTCTCGAGTTGGCCTGGTGAAGTAGTGAGTTGGTTTCTTGTACTCTCCACCTCACATAGCCAGGTACGCCCGGCTCATCAGAGATTGTTCTGAGCTAGGCGTCTAATCTTCTTTTGAAGATGTCTACTGCAACACCATTCGTGTTCCTTAAGTCTTTGAACAGCTGATTAAACAGTTTTGATCCTCTCACAACAAAACTATTTTCTTTCAGGGTTAAGTATGTTCCCTGTCTAGCCTTTAATTTGGGAACACGACACGGTCTTCCTTTTCTACTTTCCGCCGTTGTTTGGGGAGTTACAGGGTTCAGAGTAAGATTAGGGACTAGTTTCTCCATTATTTTCCAAGTGTAAATAATGGTGTATCTCTCTCTTCTCCTTTCTGGGAAATTTAGGTTTACTTCGCGTAACTTTTCCCAGTAATTTAGTTCTTTGCACCCCTCGATCTTGGCTGTGAAGCTTCTCTAAATCCATTCTAGCTGTCTAATGTCTTCTTTTTTATATGGGCATGTTAGGACCGAGCAGTATTTCAATTTGGGTATGATCAGTGTTTTCAGTTGAGGAATCATTATATTCTTATCCGTTCGTTTAAAGATTCTCAGTATCTGTCCAGTTATTCTCTTTGCTCTGTTTACTGCTATCTTATTTTGTGTTTCAAATTTCGCATCATCAGTCATTACAACCCCTAAATCTTTTGCTCTAGAATTTCTCTGAATTTCCTGTCCATTTGGCGTATAATATTCTATGGACTTTAGGTCTTCTCTTTTTCTGCACCGTAATAGCTGAAATTTCTGTTAAACTTCATATTGTTGTCTTCCGTCCACTTGTAAATTCTGTTCATGTCAATTTGTAGAGATCCTACACACACACACATATATATATATATATATATATATATATATATATATATATATATATATATATATTTTTTTTAGTTCAGGAAGAACCGATTCGCCTCTATTTAAAGGGCATATCTCAGCGGAAAAACAAAGAAAAAGTGTGAGGAAAGACAGAGGAAAAAGAAAGGGTGGAGGGGACAGTCGAAGTGGAAAAAGACCAAGGATGACAAGGACTGCAGGGTCGAGCCCATCATCCTTGGGTGCTAGGGCCGGGAGGGCGCACGTGAAACCTCCAGGAACAAGCACGTACAAACGAGCACAAAGAGCACTCAAGAGCACGAGCTTAGAACCCCCTTGCGGGGATATATATATATATATATATATATATATATATATATATATATATATATTATATATATAATAGGAATAAAAATAACAATAGGAACAACAATCGGAACACAATAAGCGAACAAGAAAAATTTTTCAACATCTCAGACACCTTACGAATGCTAAATGTCATCCACATGCAGTTGACACAGCTGGAAACCCCCGAGCCAAATCGCTACCGGGCAAGAAGCTACCAATACAAGTAGGAGGAAACGGATCTCTTTCGGAGGATCATAGAGCAACGAATCAAGCGATATTGAAGGAAAACGAACTTGAAGTGCACAAGGGGCAACGAAAAACAGAGAACATAAAAATTGTCCTGGCTAATATTCAAGGAATAAGACCAAACCAATCACTCAATAAGGTTTCGTACCTGAAAGGATTTATGGACGAAACAAGGGCGGACATCGCATGCCTCACAGAAACTCATCTTAAAGATTGCCAAGGAAATTGTGAAAACTGCGAACATTGTATTGATAAGAAAGAGATAAATATAGAGGGCTTCAACTTACTAAGAGCGGATAGAACGTCGAGACGGAAAGGTGGCTGTGCTATATATGTACAGGAAGGTCATATGACAGAGACGATAATAAGTAAATCAAACAGCTATGTGGAACTCCTAGCAGTGAAAATAGAAAAACTAAACTTGATAGTAATAGTCATCTATAGACCTCCAAGCACCCCAACCGAAAAATTCTCGGAGGCCATTGATGACATTAGAAAGCTAATAAAGGCCATAAACCCTCCATCCCCCAATATAATGATCTGCGGAGACTTTAACTTCCCATTTATAAAATACAAAAAGGTGAATAGGAATATATATATTCACCAGGACAAGGGGGGCACAAGAGAAGATCAGGAACAAGCAAAAATGTTGATGGCTCTCACAAACGAGTTTATGCTGACACAGGAGATACAGAAAATACCAGAAAAAATAACTGCCTGGATCTGGTATTCACGAATAACACGAACTTGATTGCTGATATAAAAATAACCCCAACCATTATCTCAGACCACAACTTAATCGAGATATCAACAAATATGATGGCAGCATTAGAAGACAATACACATATTGTGGAAAGAAGTAAATTCGGGGCCTTTAACTTAAACTCGAAGACTATAAATTGGGAAGCAATCAGATCGCACATGGCCCAAATAGAATGGAGAACAGTTTTCGAGAATAAAACAACGGAAGAAATGCTAACAACTTTGGAGGAAAAAACGCTGAGAATTTTAGAAAAATATGCTCCGAAATCACAGCCAAAAGGAAAGAGGAGCTGGCTAGAAAGGCAAAAGAGAAGACTATTCCGCAAAAGAAAGAGAGTGGAGGCGAAGTTAGGAAACTGCGAAGATAATGGCAAGAAAATAATAAAAGAAAAACTGGAGGGTATCGATATGGAAATACAAGCCCTGATTAAGGACCATACAGAGAGGGAAGAGGAAAAGGCGGTAGAAGCAATAAAGGAAAATCCAAAATACTTCTATAGCTATGCAAAAAGGAAAACAAAAAACGCGCGCCGCTATTGGGCCCTTAAGGACGGGAAATAATGAACTAACCGACGATCCAAAAGAAATATCTGATACATTGAGAGCTCAATATGAATCAGTTTTCAGTACCCCAAAAAGTGACAAAGCGATACCTGACATAAATGCATTCTTTGAAGAGGAATTGCAAGGAGAGTATATAACAGACTTTGAGTTTACACCAGAAGATGTAGCGAGAGCTATAGAACAAATGAAACTACATTCAGCTGCAGGTCCGGACAATTGGAACGCATTATTGATTAAAAACTGTAAAAATGAAATAGCTACACTTTACAGTATACTGGATATGGAGAAGATCCCTAGACACTGGGGAAATACCGAACATCTTGAAAAGAGCAAACATTGTCCCTATATATAAAGGAGGGGACAGATCTCAAGCAAAGAACTATAGACCAGTGTCATTGACGTCCCACCTCACCAAAGTATTTGAAAGAATAGTTAGACAGAAAATTTATGATTTCCTGGAGACACGGGAAAGATTCAACGAAAATCAGCATGGATTCCGATCAGGTAGATCATGCTATCACAACTAATAGAGCACTACAACAATATCCTAGATGCATTGGAAGGCAATGACAACTACGATGTTATATACACAGATTTTGCTAAAGCTTTCGATAAATGTGACCATGGTATATAGGACATAAAATTAAAGACATGGGAATAACAGCAAAGTGGGAAAATGGATCTACAACTTCCTTAGTGATCGTCTGCAGGTCGTCAAAATTCAAGGTATATCATCATCAGAATCGGGAGTACGCAGCTCAGTACACAAGGGACAGTACTGGCCCCACTCCTGTTCATTATCATGCTAACAGACATAGACAGCGGAGTAAACAGCAATAGTATAGTAACATCCTTTTCAGACGATACAAAGATCAGCAGAAAAATCAGCGATGTACATGACGTGGAGGCCTTGCAGAGGGACACGAACAAAATATACAAATGGTCAGAAGACAACAACATGTCATTCAACGCCGAGAAATTTCAGCTCTTGAGATATGGTAGAAAAGAAGAACTTAAACAGACTGCATATTATGCTCCAGATAGACAGGAAATTCAGAGAAGCATGAAAGCGATTGATCTCGGGATAATAATGACAGATGATGCGAAATTCGAAACACAAAATCAGATAGCGATAAATAAAGCAAAAAGAGTCGCCGGACAGGTTTCTAAGAACGTTCAGAGAAGGGACAGGCAGTAATGATTCCCCTGCTAAAAACACTGATTATACCAAAACTTGAATACTGCTCAGTTTTGACGTCCCCATATAAAAAGGAAGAAACTAATTAACTAGAAGAAACGCAAAGGCATTTCACAGCCAAGATTGATGGCTGCAAAGAACTCAACTACTGGGAAAGACTACGTAAACTAAATCTGTACTCACTGGAAAGAAGAAGAGAGAGGTACATCATAATCTACATATGGAAAATGATCGAAAAACTGGTACCAAACCTAAAACTAAACCCAATTACCATTCAAACAACACTGGAAAATAGGAAAGGCAGAATGTGTAGTGTTCCCAAATTAAAAGCACGACAAGGGACCTCCTCAACCCTGAAGGAAAATAGCTTGGTTGTCAGGGGGCCAAGACTTTTCAACCAGCTTCCTAAGGACCTCAGAAACGTAACGGGGGTCAAAGTTGAAGTCTTCAAGAAAAGACTGGATGCCTGGCTCAGGACAGTACCAGATGAGCCGGGCGTGCCTGGCTATGTACGGTGGAGAGCGCAAGAAAGTAACTCGCTCCTCCACCAGGCTAGACCTAGAGGCGGGGCCACCAGCTTGACCTCCGTGTGAAGAGAGACCAACACACGAAACAACATAAGGTTCATAAGGTAAGGTATATATATATATATATATATATATATATATATATATATATGATGAATAAAACCACGAAGGAAAGGAAACACAAAATGGTGCTCAAGCGCTTTCGTCTAATGACATCCTCCTGAGTATGTCATTAGACGAAAGCGCTTGAGCACCATTTTGTGTTTCCTTTCCTTCGTGGTTTTATTCATCATAAATATTTTTCACGTGTTACTTTCGTGAAATAATTTTCATATATATGTATATATAATTATTTATATATATAAAATTTTCTGGTAAAGGAAAATAGGCACCAAAATAGACACGACAAATAGCGAGACCTCTATAATACAAAAGTTTAAGAGCTGCTGTGTATATATATATATATATATATACACACACAGGGTGATTCAAAAGTCAGGTTACATAGGGCTTTTCTGTTTCTTTGCAGGTAAATGAGTTATGAGATGTTATCGAAGGAGGAGCGCATTGATGTGATATTCCTAGCTGGCTGCACAAGTGCATTGCCGTTAACGGTGGCCATATCGAACAATGTGATGTGACTATTCCCCTGTATCATTACATAATACAGTATTTCCCTATGTAACCTGACTTTTGAATCACCCTGTATATATATATATATATATATATATATATATATATATATATATATATAATATATACACACACACAGTATAAAAAAAGGTTGTTGGGTTGAGAGCGTATGAAAACAGATGGTTGGAGATGCATTTCAATTAGTGTGGTGAAATAACTTTTACCCTTTTGTAGGTCCCATGTGCCCACCAATAAATAAACAGCTGAGAGAAACCAGGAAGATTTTTACCAATCTCAATTAAATCGTTTTATGGACAAATACTAACATTGCAAATATAGTAGTTACGTACTCTAACTATACACACACACACACCACGTATGTGTGTGTGTGTGTGTGTGTGTGTGTGTGCGCGCGCGCGCGACTACAGTAATCCACAGTGAAATAAGAAATATGTTTCAAAGCCAGTTATACTTAAAATCAATTACGTAAAAAAAAATATATTGCAATTTTGTTGGTCAAAATTATCGTATACGTATCGTATAACATATACCTACTTGACGATAGTAATTGTATACAACCATTTATTATGTAAATACGTAAAATAACATCACTGTTATTATTATTAAGAATAATTTTTACGTAAATAAATGGTATTAAAGACAGTGTAGCGCACCATTTTTTAAGGCGTAATTTTTATAATCGGGCCTAAAAAATGAAATAAAAGGCATTTGTAATGCAAACGAGGCACTATAAACATTTCACGCTTGATTGTACGAAACAATCTGAATCAAAACAGAACGGTGCGAAATAGCCATTTTACCGCTTAACCGTGCGAATGAATTAGCATAATGAAACAATATTGGAGGCTGTAATAAGTTCCTTCTGTTTACAACCATTTCCTATTGAGCAAGTCCGCATCAAGAGACGCGAGTTTAAGAAGGAGGCGGAAAGCGCAGCTATTTAGCCCTATTTAGTGCCATTCTGGGACCGATTTGAAGCTGATTTAAGGGCTAAATTCAAATATTGCAAGCATGTTAGGATTCAAAGTTTGTGCGAACACTCGCTGGAGATGACCCCTCATTTGGTTGTTGCTGGAATGATTTATCTTCTCATATTATGAGTCGATTCTATTCTTTTAGGGAGGATTCACGTAGCGTGTAAAGTAGGCCATTGCTGTACTCTCATTTTGTAAAGTTAAAAAATATAGAATATATATATATATATATATATATATAGTCTTGTATTCAGGAAGGAGGGGCCAAGGGCAAATGCCCGAAGAAGCGCCCCTCCCATATATATACACAAAATCACTGGAACTATATTCTATTCTACCTTACGTTCTAAAATATACACAGTAGAAAATTAAACTATATTAACGACATATATGAGCGCCTATTGTTACACACACACACACACACACACAAGCCGGGACCACTAACCGGCATTTGAGCGGCCAAATTATACGCCAACTTGATTAATTGTCGACGTAAAGCTGAGCGTTTAGGCTGCTTTGTTCATTTAGAGCCATGGCGTCCTGTGACATCCATGCTGGTTATTGAGAGCGAAGAAAAATGGGTATAACGATAAAGTGATGGATTCATTGCTGAATTCCTGCTACAACGAATGGGGAGGTAAGGACACGAGCACGAACGAAGATTAAGTGAAAAAGCTAAATTAATACGGCTTAATAATGGAATAGTTTTCTGTGTTAATGCTTGTAATTAAATCCAAAATACGGACGATTCGCTCTTGTAATTGCAGAGAATAACTTATTTTTATTTCGTTTCTACTTACTCACTATATATATATATATATATATATATATATATATATTGAATAATTAAATAGGACTATTTTATGTACACCAACTTATACAACTCCCACTTCCCCTAAACCCCGACTCCCCCAACCCACCTTGATAAACATTCTCGCACGATTTTTTAGTCGAAGTTCAGTCCTTAAAATTAGGTTAAAAATAATATCTCAACTACTGGAAACATTTCATTTAGTTTTAACAGAAAATGTGCTTGAAAGACTAACAAAAATGTACTGTGTTCAGAATGACCCGAAACCAGTTTTGTTAAAACTAAACTAAATAAAGTATGATGTTAATTCAAAGTAAATAGAGGGTTTAGGGTAAACATATTAAATTATGATGAAAATAACCATGAAGGAAAAAGGAAACGCAGAATGGTGCTCAAGCGCTTTCGTCTAATGACATCCTGAGGATGTCATTAGACGAAAGCGCTTGAGCACCATTCTGTTTCCTTTTTCCTTAGTGGTTATTTTCATCATAAATATTATTCACGTGTTACTTTCGTGAAATAATTTTCGGATCACCTGAAGATCTTCCCCCCCCTCAGGTAGAGTTGGGGGGGGGGAAGGTCTTCAGGTGGATCGGCTGGTGAGGGGGGGGGAGATGATCTTCAAGTGGATCGGGCTGGGCGGGATAATCTTCAGGTGCGTTCACTTGAACACTCTGTGGGGAAGATCTTCAGGTGATCCTATATATATATAATATATATATATATATGCCCGGTTAGGTCAACTGTACGCCCTTGACGATTGGTTAGGTTAAGTCGCGATATTCTCGTTAGTTTTGACAGTAAACTAACTAGAATATCACGACTTAACCTAACCAATCGTCAAGGGCGTACAGTTGATCTAACCAGGCATTCAGTTGACCTAACAGGGCATTCAGTTGACCTAACCGGACATTCAATTAACCTAACCGGGCATATATATATATATATATAATTTTAAATGATTTTAAATACCTAAAAATACTAAATCACTAAGAAAATTTTGATAGTACACATTCTAAAGTATTAAAGCTGAGGTGGAGTATCTCCAGGTGGAGCGAACTGGGGTGGAGTATCTTCAGGTGGATCGGGCTGGGGGAGAAGATCTTCAGGTGGACACTCTGGGGTGGGGAAAGATCTTCCGGTGATCCTAATTTTCATATTAAACTATATTTACAAATGGGGGTTATTACTCATTTTTTAAATTTTCTACAGGAAGTGAAACCCAATTCCACGTTAACATAATCACATACAAAGTGGTTGCAAAGTCCCTTTGCAGTGAAATTACAGCATATCTGTATGTCACCCTTGTTTTTCATGCAAAGGGACTTTGTGGCCACCCCGTATGTGCGTTTAAGCTAAACTAAGTTTACTTTGAAAAGCATAATTTTGGATCACTGTAACATATGCTTTCCAGGAACCTCTCTTTAACATATTGCTTCCCAGTGTATATCACTTTAACATATTGCTTCCCAGTTTTAATCACTTTAACATATTGCTTCCCAATATTTAGGATAAGGAGTACGATAAAAAATGTTCGCTTTAATAAAGTAAAGGCATAAAAAGTAAATCATAACATGTTAAAATATTAGATTGAAAGTAAATTTATAAGAATTGTTGCGCTATATGGTCACACAAAGCAAAAAATGGACTTCGGAAGAATCGGTCACGCCACATCATTTGCCACGAGTTGAGTAACTCCTTCTTGCATCCTTTCATTTTCTTTACATATTTAATGTAGGTTAACTGAATGCCCGGTTAGGTCAACTGAATGCCCGGTTAGGTCAACTGTACGCCCTTGACGATTGGTTAGGTCAAGTTGTGATATTTTCGTTTAAACTAACGAAAATATCACGACTTAACCTAACCAATCATCAAGGGCGTACAGTTGACCTAAGCGGGCATTCAGTTAACCTACATTAAATATATAAAGAATGCCCGGTTAGGGCATTTATAGCTTTGTTTACGGTCGGTAGGTTATCTCCTAGATTACCAACTTCTTTCTAACCAACCAACCTTTCTCTTTTTAACATATTGCTCCCCAGTGTTAATCACTTTAACATATTGCTTCCCAGGAGGGATCACTTTAACATATTGCTTCCCGAATGCTTTGGGAAGCAATATGTTAAAGTGATCCATAATTTTTTATACTAAGTCTCATAATATTTTTAACACAGTACTTTGTCAGTCTAAAGTCCAAATTAATTTTTTTTAAACTTAAATAATGTTTTTTTGGGTGGGTGGGTGTTGTAATGCTTCCATTCTGGGGATCACCTGAAGATCAGGGCCCCAGTCTTCTTTAGTTAGCCTTATAAGGCTAACTAACGAAACTATCACGACCTAACCTAACCAATTGTTAGGTCAATTGTACGCCCTTGACGATTGGTTAGGTAAAGTCATGATATTTTCGTTAGTTAGCCCTACAAAGCTAACTAAAGAAGGCTGGGGCCCTGATCTTCAGGTGATCCCATTCTGGGATAAATAGTGATCGAATTATTATTTCATTAAATAGAAATAAAAATATTACCTTCAAGTGAGTTGTTAATAACTGTAATCAGAGTTTCAACATTAGATTCACCATTACTGTTTCTATCTCTTAGTAATACTTAATATTACTTATACTAGTACTATTATTACTAGTATTTATACTAGTACTATTACTTATACTAGTACTATTACTTATTATTACTAATATGTACAAAACTTCATTAGAATTACTGTTGGCAAACTTTTACCAATTTTACCAATATGAAGTAGATAATTTTTATAATATATATATATATATATATATATATGTATGTGTGTGTGTGTGTGTGTGTGTGTGTGTGTGTGTATGAGAAGATAATTATGATAGATCCTAAATAAGTGGATGTTGTATGGCAGTAAAGGCGTGGCGTTTATATCACTTGATTGAGGGATGGTCAAAAAAGAGAAAAAGAAGCAAAAGTTTCAATAAAGTGGGATGATGTCTCCGTTATTCGATCCTCGACTATCAATCAAGGAAAGATCGTCAAACGGGAGTCAATATTAAGAGTCATCATACCCGTTCCTATCTCTTTGTATTCAGAGATTGAATTACATTCAAATTAAAGTAATAGAAAAACCATATCCGATCTCTCTCTCTCTCTCTCTCTCTCTCTCTCTCTCTCTCTATATATATATATATATATATATATACACTGTGTATGTACATATATGTTATAATGTTTCAGACCACCAAAGACCCTAGGATCCACTCATGGCTGGTCTACCTAACTGTGTTTGTATATATATATATATATTATATATATATATATATATATATTATATATATATATATATATATAGGGTGATCCAAAATGGTTTTCCTAGAAACAACGTGTTAAATATATATTATTTGAGGGAAAAAAAAAATAAAAAATATATATATATATTAATAATAAGAAATACATATTATTTTGGGGAAAAAAAAAAAAATATATATATATATATATATATATATATATATGCTGTATATATAATAATAATAATAATAATAATAATAATATTGGTCTAAGATTATAACGTTACGATGAAATATAAGGAAAAATGGATGTCTTTTGAAAACGCGAACCCTCCCGTCCCCCAATTTTTAAAATCTGCTTCTTCAGTAGAACATCTGCACGGAGGCAAATACAGGGTGATACATCGTTTTTGCTCATTAGCTTTCTCGTGTCGTTTTGCAGTATATATAAATTAGCGCTTTCTTTCCGCGTAAATTTGAATGCAAAAGTCCCCTTACTTCTTTATCATTTTTATCTATTTTCCCTCATCGTATCATGAAGGGCGATTCCTTGCTCAATTTAATCCAATCAAACCGAATAAAAGGGTCAATCGAACCTTTCCCCTCTCTCACTTATATTTCCTTTATCATCCGAGGCCCAAAATGCGACAACTGCTCACAATGGCCAGAGTTTAACGAAAGACTTGATTAATAATGACATCGATGAATTTCAATGATGGTTTCACTCTTGTATTGTTCTATCTCTCTCTCTCTCTCTCTCTCTCTCTCTCTCTCTCTCTCTCTCTCTCTCTCATATATATATATATATATATATGTTATAAATCAATCCGTGAAACAATTCATTTCACGTAATTACAGATTACTAATCTAATCTAACCAAACCTAACCTATAACCTGGTTGGTTAAGTTAAGTGGGGTGAGGTTAGGTTAGTAGTGCGTGATGCGGAATTAAGTGATTTAACTGCGTGGTTTCACACACACTGAATGCTACAGGAAAAAATAAATATTAATATTACAGTTAGTAATTTTATGTTCCATTAAAAATTACTGTAATATTTTAATAATTCTTGGACTGTAGTACTTAGTTTGGATCACCTGAAGATCAGGGCCCCCAGCCTTCTTTAGTTAGCTTTATATGGCTAACTAACGAAAATATCACGATCTAACCTAACCAATCGTCAAGGGCGTATAGTTGACCTAACGATTTGTTAGGTTAGGTCGTGATATTTTCGTTAGTTAGCCTTATAAGGCTAACTAAAGAAGGTTGGGGGGCCCTGATCTTCAGGTGATCCCTTAGTTTTACTAATAAAGACTGAAACTAAGCTAAACTAACATAGAATAGGTCGAAACTAAGGAATTAAACTTAACAAACACAAGGTTCGAAAAAATGTATTTGTAAAAATAGACTACAAGGTGGGCAAAAAGTTTGGGCACCCCCTCAGAATAAGATAATGTACGTGAAAGAAAGAATTTATTACATATTAACATTTTTTAACATTTAATTTCATTTTTGATTTAACAAAAAATTACTAAAATGTGAAAAATTAGATACGTAAATATCTTGAGAGGGTGCCCAGACTTTTTGCCCAACTTGTAGTTCGTAATTTTTACGAAGAAATTTGGCTGCAGTAAGTAACATGGTACAATGTTTTGCCCGCAAAGTTCGTGAAGTACTTTGAAGCGCAGGTTTTGTTTCTTATCGAAACTTCACTTTGCTCAAAGGTACGTATATACAATTTTCATTTCAAGAAAATTTACATACAAAATAAATTGGACAAGTTTTTGAAATTTGACATGATAAAAATAGATTTTATTTGGAGCGCGCGCGAATGCCACCCTCAATATAATATAGTATACAGTATAATACTATATTTTAAAAAGTTTATCTTTTATGAATGCTAACATTAAAGTAATATATTTATATGATGCACACCCACATTTATTCATTTCACTTGTTCAGTTGTGAAATTAATAATAATATATATATATATATATATATATATATATATATATATATATAATATATATATATATATAAAATTATTTCACGAAATTAACACGTGAAAAATATTTATGATGAATAAAACCACGAAGGAAAGGAAACACAGAATGGTGCTCAAGCGCTTTCGTCTAATGACATCCTCAGGAACACTGAAGTACATAAAGAATTACAGCCTATATATAGGTTACAAAAATATATATATATATATAATAAACGGAGAAAAAAATAAATAAATAAAGGATTGTGGGAGGAGCATACAAATTTGTAAGGAAAAACTACCGATTTTAGCACTTTGCCCGAATCCAACACAAGATCAAATGAATTGTTTCCAACCAATGTTATAGTTAATTAAAAAAATAATAAATTGAAAAATAAAAATAAAACTTGTAAGAGGAGCATAAAATTTATACTGGAAAGCTGCCCAGGTTTTAGCATTCTGCCCTTCTTGTCTAAGTTCGATATATATAAAAATAAATTGAAAAATAAAAATTATTAGAGAAGTATACAAGTTTACCAAAGGTTTAGCACTCTACCCTTCTTGTCTAAATCCGTTCTGAACGAATTCAAAACAACGGGATCGAGTTGAAAAAGACCTTTGCTTATGTTGAAGTTATTTGTAAGTTGGATAATGGCAGACTCAAGAATATTTCTATTAACAATGTTGCTAGAGTGAAACAAAACTGAAACATTATTCCAATCAATACAGTGGGCTAACTCTGACAAATGGACAAAAAGGGCACTGGACGACTGTCCCGTTCTAACGGAATATTGATGCTGTTTTACACGTGTGTGAAAATCCTTTCCCGTCTGACCTATGTAAAAGGAATCACATTGTTTACAACCACTTTTATAGATAATGCCTGAATTATTGGTAGGGCTAATTTTTACTATGATACTTTTCACAATATTGTCATATGAAAATACTACATTAATATCCAAAAGTTTAAGTACATTAGCAATGCCTAAAAAGCCCGGGAAAAATGGAAGTACTAAAATATTCTTTGACAAAGTGCGACTGTTATTATTCACACGATAGAAGGTTCGTTTTGCCTTGTTAAGACAAGATTCCATAAACGCAGGTGGGTAACAGATCACTTCCAATACCGTTGATTTTTTCCAATTCGGCATCGATGTATTCCGGACTGGCGATCCTAAGGGCGCGGAGAAACATTGAAGAAAAAATGGCCTTCTTAGTTTAGTATCTATCGGAAAAAAACAAACAATTTGTCCTACGTACACTTTTACTCGGGGCATGACACCCCCACTAAGAAGGCCATTTTTTCTTCAATGTTTCTCCGCGCCCTTAGGATCGCCAGTCCGGAATACATCGATGCCGAATTGGAAAAAATCAACGGTATTGGAAGTGATCTGTGTTACCCACCTGCGTTTATGGAATCTTGTCTTAACAAGGCAAAACGAACCTTCTATCGTGTGAATAATAACAGTCGCACTTTGTCAAAGAATATTTTAGTACTTCCATTTTTCCCGGGCTTTTTAGGCATTGCTAATGTACTTAAACTTTTGGATATTAATGTAGTATTTTCATATAACAATATTGTGAAAAATATCATAGTAAAAAATAGCCCTACCAATAATTCAGGCATTATCTATAAAATTGGTTGTAAACAATGTGATTCCTTTTACATAGGTCAGACGGGAAAGGATTTTCACACACGTGTAAAACAGCATCAATATTCCGTTAGAACGGGACAGTCGTCCAGTGCCCTTTTTGTCCATTTGTCAGAGTTATCCCACTGTATTGATTGGAATAATGCTTCAGTTTTGTTTCACTCTAGCAACATTGTTATTAGAAATATTCTTGAGTCTGCCATTATCCAACTTACAAATAACTTCAACATAAGCAAAGGTCTTTTTCAACTCGATCCCGTTGTTTTGAATTCGTTCAGAACGGATTTAGACAAGAAGGGTAGAGTGCTAAACCTTTGGTAAACTTGTATACTTCTCTAATAATTTTTATTTTTCAATTTATTTTTATATACAGGGTGTACATAAAGTCAGGATCTATTTTTGTGAAGCACTTGGAAATTATATGGAATTCAATCATAAAATGATAAAGTGGTAACATTTATTAAATAATTAAGAGTAGGATTCGACGTGACGCCCATCAGTATCCCTGCACAGCTCAAATCGTTCCGCAGCATTTCTAAACACATTCTGAAGCATTTGCGGGGTTATGTTATCTGCAGCAGTTCGTATACTTGTACGTAAGTTTTCAAGACTCGTAATCTTCGTCTGATAGACGTGCGATTTGATAAAGCCCCTTGCAAAGAAATCTAAAGGGGTTAAATCTGGTGATCTCGCTGGCCAAGGTCTGTTGCTTCCGCGTCCGATCCAGCGATTTGGAAAACGTCCATTTAGATAATCCTGAACAATTTTGGCATAGTGACAAGGAGCACCATCATGTTGATAGACGACGGTACTAACAATCCTATCCCCGTCGTCTATCAACATGATGGTGCTCCTTGTCACTATGCCAAAGTTGTTCAGGATTATCTAAATGGACGTTTTCCAAATCGCTGGATCGGACGCGGAAGCAACAGACCTTGGCCAGCGAGATCACCAGATTTAACCCCTTTAGATTTCTTTGCATGGGGCTTTATCAAATCGCACGTCTATCAGACGAAGATTACGAGTCTTGAAAACTTACGTACACGTATACGCAAAGTTGCGCCGCAAAAAGTTGCGGCGCAACTTGCGGCGCAACATTTTTGGTTGCGCTTGCGCTTGCGGCGCAACTTTTTGAAAAGGGTTGCGCTTGCGCGTGCGGCGCAACTATTTCAGCAGAGTTGCGGTTGCGGCTGCGGCGCTACAAAAATCGTTGCGCGTGCCCACCACTGCAGATATACGTTAAATGCAAAGGTGGGCAGTTGCGCCGCAAAAAGTTGCGGCGCAACTTGCGGCGCAACATTTTTGGTTGCGCTTGCGCTTGCGGCGCAACTTTTTGAAAAGGGTTGCGCTTGCGCGTGCGGCGCAACTATTTCAGCAGAGTTGCGGTTGCAGCGCTACAAAAATCGTTGCGCGTGCCCACCACTGCGTATACGAACTGCTGCAGATAACATAACCCCGCAAATGCTCCAGAATGTGTTTAGAAATGCTGCGGAACGATTTGAGCTGTGCAGGGATACTGATGGGCGTCACGTCGAATCCTACTCTTAATTATTTAATAAATGTTACCACTTTATCATTTTATGATTGAATTCCATATAATTTCCAAGTGCTTCACAAAAATAGATCCTGACTTTATGTACACCCTGTACATATATCGGACTTAGACAAGGGGCAGAATGCTAAAACCTGGGCAGCTTTCCAGTATAAATTTGTATGCGCCTCTTACAAGTTTTTTTATTTTTATTTTCAATTTATTATTTTTTTAATTAACTATAACATTGGTTGGAAACAATTCATTTGATCTTGTGGTGGATTCGGGCAAAGTGCTAAAATCGGTAGTTTTTCCTTACAGATTTGTATGCTCCTCCCACAATCCTTTATTTTATTTTATTTTTTTATATTTTTTTTTCTCCGTTTATTGATATATATAATATATATATAATATATATATATATATATTTTTTTTTTTTTTAACCTATATATAGGCTGTAACTCTTCATGTACTTCAGTGTTCCTGAGGATGTCATTAGACAAAAGCGTTTGAGCCATTCTGTGTTCCTTTCCTTCGTGGTTTTATTCATCATATATATATACACACACAGTCGAATTTATTATTTTAGAAGTAAAGCCACCAAACACCACAAAAAATTCATTCCAATTCGCTACAAATGAAATAGAAAACATGTTGAAATTACTTGAAACTCCAGCACCAAATATTTTAATTTGTGGGAATTTTAATTTTCCATTCATAACATGAAAGAAAAATGACGAAGTTATATATGTTGAGAATTTCATAGTAACATTACAACAGATGATAAAGCCCAGATAATACTGATAGATATTATGGAACATTATGCACTTACTCAGGAAATTTGTGAAGCCACTAGAAAAGAGAACGTTTTGGATTTAATTTGACAAATAACAATAAGATAATAATAAACTAAAAAGGTAACGCACACAAATTTCTCCGACCATAACTTAATCGATACGCAAGTAAAGTTAGCAACCAGAGGTCTAAAAACATATCCCAGAGAGTCAAAAGGAATATCTGAAGGTTTAAATATAAATTCAAAGAAAATAGATTGGGAAAAGTGTAAATAAATATTTAAAGAAAGCAAACTGGGAATTGCTACTTTATGAGAAGACTCCAGAAGAAATATTGTGTATAATAGAAAGTGAAACTAAGCTTATATTGCTGAAACATGTTCCGAAGAGACAAAAGAAAAAAAACGTAGCAAGCTCGAGAGAAAAATCAGGACAGTATTTAGACAATGAAAACAAACCGTAAAAAATCTCCACAGGTGCAGAACTGAAGGAAGGAGACTCAAACTAGAAAAATAAACTATGCGAAATAGAAATGGACCTAAAACAAAAAACAAACATTCATTCATAAGACAAACGAGGAGGAAAACAAGGTAGTAGAATTATGATAATAACAACCCATTCTAATAGACAGAGTTTATTTCCACAACAGCTTCGATGCCACTGGCATCCTCTTCGGTTGTGGAAATAAATTCTGTCTATTAGAGTGGGTTTTTATTATCATAATTTGACCTTCACGTAGAAAAGTGAAGTTTTTTGTATTTATTAAGGTAGTGGAACATAAAACATAACCCAAAATATTTGTACATGTGTGCAAAAAGAAAAATGCATTGTAAAGAGATATTGGTTTGTTGATAGATGGAGCGACCGAATACACAAATGAGCCAGAAAAAAAAATGAGAGAACTGCTTAAGGAACAATTTAGCACCCCTAAATCCGAAAAGAAAGTAGAAATCCAGATGAATTTTTGACATTGATACAAATCATCCAAGAACAAGTTCGGGCATAAACCTATTAATAGACTTAGAGTTCTCGGAAGGAGATGTAATTAAGGCTTTATCACAAATGCAGGAAAATTCGGTACCAGAGCCAGACATATGGAGTGCCACGTTTCTGAAGAACTGTAAAGAGAATATTGTTAGGCCGTTATACTTACTGTGGTAAAATTCCACAGAGGACAAATTCCATTTCCAATAAAGAACATGAATATTGCCCCTTATTTAAAGGAGATAACAGAACAGTGCTTAAGCATTATCGGCCCTCTCACTTCCCACATTATAAAGTCAAAATTATTTAATACACAAGAAAAGAAATAAAGGGTACAAACTCTGTAAGACAAACAGATAACACCAAACCCACAAGTCAGTGATCTTGGAGTAATAATGTCATCAGATGCAGAATTCAGAGAGCATTATCTATCTACAAATAAACTTTGCGGAGTTGAGCCGAGTAACAAATATCTCTTTCGCTCAGTCGCTTGTTATGATTGGCTGCTCGCGTAAAGTGGGTGGAGCTAATGTCTCTCGCTCAGTCGCCCATTAGGGTCGGACCTATCAAGATGAGCGGCGTTAAAGATCACAAAGTGATCACAAGCCCTACCCGTAGGGTAGGGAGCCGAAGGCTCGGCTTGTAACATTAAAATTATAATACAGTACCTAGAAAAATAATGGGAATCATCTGGAGGAGCTTCCACAGCAGAAAACCAAATATCATTCTAAATTATGGAAGAGTCTAATCCTATCGATAATTGAGTATTGCTCAGTACTCACAAACCCATACAGAAAACGAGACATTGCGAACATTGAAGCGTACAAAGAACTTTTACGTCTAAGACAGAGGAAACGAAAGGTGAAGACTAGTGGTCTCGACTACAATCCCCTGCGGTGGGACAGGGGACCATGAAAACGAGGCTGAAAAATACCCGGAATACGAGGCCCAAAACTTTTAAACTGAGGGCCTCCAGCATACCAACCTGAATAATTTAAAAAACCAGCTAGGCAGGTTCTGTGCGAAATCCTGATCAGTAGGCTTCGGATTCTTGCATATTGCATATTTCATGCATAAGTGCATAATTTACGAGTTTTTTAAGATAAATGCATATTTCCACGATTTTTGTGTTAAAGTTCATATTTAGGACTTTTTGGTAAAAGTTACAATAAAAATTATTAATAAATAATAATAATAATAAAATTTAATGCATATCGGTGTTATAAAGTGTAATTCAATTTATTTGTAGTCAAGAACCTAATTGCAGTTCTAAAATGTGTCCTATTTTTGTTGTAAATGAGCAATGGATTTGTTATTTTAGATTTATTATGCATGTTTGTTTGTTTGGTAAATACAATTTTGTTTCATATATTCAATAAATTGTAAATTTGGTGCTTCATTATTTGAAAATCCTAATTTAGACTAGGAACGTTCAAATTTATAGGGCATAAATAAGTGCTATTTTCAACATTTTCAGTGCATATTTGCATGCATATTTAGCAGATTTTTAGTGCATAGAAATCCGAAGCCTACTGATCAGCCATGCGTGGCTGGCTACGAGGTCAGGAGGAGATCGGAAAGCAATTCCCTCCTCCACCAAATCCCGCAAATGATGATGCGGGATGTTGCAGAGGAGTCAACCGCACGTAGATCCTGAATTATCGTTGAAATCCTCATAAATTACCATAAAGTAAGTGTGTGTGTGTATATATATATAATATATATATATATATATATAATATATATATGTGTGTGTGTGTGTGTGTGGAACGCGTGGGAACGGCGTTCCCTTACTTTTTTGGTAGACGGAACGGCGTTCCCTCACTATTTCAAATAAATCCGAACTTACAAATCTCTAACGTCATGAAATTTTAATTCCCACCCCTAGAAGAAATATGAGAAAGAATCATTAACTGCTTCATTTCTTTTAGCTTCGACTGAGGCAATGCTAGCCTATAAAGATCTGGTGAAACAGTCACCACGGCGTACCAGTGTTAACTTTTTTTAGTTAATCATTCCAGTTGTGCTATTTTTATTGATCGTACTGGATGTCGTATATCTAATGACACTGGAAATACTGCATCTTCAACCTTGGAATATATCCTAATATCCAGTGCATATGACCTCAAAATATCCCTGAAATTGGTCAGATTTCAAAAGATTTCCCGGGGGCTTACAGTGCCCCGGACCCCAGCTGTACAAAAAGTAGTGTATGCCAAATATGGTGAATTTTAAATAAAATTTACTATGTGCTACCAGGCGTCAAAGTTTCCCTCTTTTTCAATTTTTGTTTTTACAACTTATGATTTTATGTTTAATTGTTTATATTCAGAATTTTTAATTAATGGTTTATATACTAGCTTGCTTTTAATTGTTGCTTGGAACTCGTAATTTTGATACCAATTAATCGATTATGGAAGCTAGGCCTAACTCACCATCACCCAGTTGCTCATTTGGGAGAAGTTCTACAAGAAAAGAAACTGAAGTATGGCTAATGGGCAGCCCTCTGCAGTACTAAAAACATCCGTATTACCATCAGAGAAGGAAATGATGGCCCTCTTCATGCACTACAGAAATATTAAAAAGCAAGACATTAGAGAATCATGCTGCTCTACTGCAGATGATGTGCTAGCAGTTTGGAAAAAAGCAAGAATACCAGCAAAACAAAGAATACATGTAGTAGATAAAATTCAAGGAATACTGAAGGAATGACAGCTGCTTAAGAAAAACAAAGCAAACAAATTGAAAAGATCACAAAATTTAAATAATAAAGAAGAAAAATGGAAAGATAAACTGGAAAACTTATTTGACATTGCTCATGAGAATGCTATGCAGCTTATAAAAATAGAAGCTGATAAGAAATTCTTGAAAATGCAACGTGAGAAAGGACGTCATGGAAAAATGGGTACCATTGATAAGGCTGTTGCTAAAAAAGAGCAAAGAGCAGCAGAAAAGCAACAACGTTATGAAAAGAGGAAAGCAGAAGAAGAGATCAAAAGAAAGAAGAGTGAAGAGGCTGTCATACTCACCAGTACATCATCAGAATCAGAATCAGAGGAGAGTAAAAGTGATGAATCTGGTTTCTGTGCTGCACAACCTTCAACATGGAAAAGTAAGGTTGGCAAACGTAGAAAATTGTTGATGATAAATTATTAGGAAGTATTAATGTTGCAAAATTGAGTGACAGAAATGCGTCTCTCTTTAATGCAAACAATCAGACATCGCTTGAATGGGACATCTGCGAACAAATAAATGCATGTGTTTCAATACAACGGCAGCCAATACTGGTCCTAGAAATGGTGCAGCTATTCTTCTAGAACAAAAATCGACAACGATTTATTGTGGCTGGCATGTCGACACCATATATTTGAAATTATGCTGGAAGCTGTTGTTTCAAAGTCTTTATCACCATCTTCTGGCCCAGATATAGTCCTTTTTAAGAAGTTCAGAGAAAAATGGTCAAGCATTAATAAGAAGGACTACGAGACAGCATTATCAGATCCAGATATCTATGAAAATATTCATGACATCAAAGATGACATAATTATATTTGCAACAAATCAACTAGATACATTCCAACCAAGAGACGATTACCTAGAACTATTGCAGTTAACAATTATTTTTTGGGGAGGTGAACCAAAAGGTGGAATCAAATTTAAACATCCAGCGGGACTTCATCGGGCTAGGTGGATGGCCAAAATTGCATATTCATTAAAAATTTTTATGTTCAAATCTCAGTTCAAAATTTCAGTAAAAGACAAAAAAGGACTAAAAGACATCTGTCTATTTGCTACTCGGTTATATGTAAAGGCATGGTTTACAGCTCCTGTGCCATCTTGCGCTCCTCGTCTTGCTCTGGAATTATTACAGAATCTTGTAGTCTACAAACAAATAAATGACACAATTGCATTTGTTGCTATTAAAAAACTGTTAGGTCACCTCTGGTACCTATCAGAAGAACTGGTAGCCTTGGCCTTTTATGATGATGAAGTGCCTACTGAAACGAAAAACAAAATTGTAAAGGCCTTGCAAAATACAACAGAAACTCTTCCTGCAAACGGGCTTTTCTAGATCCTGCACTTATTCCAACGAAGAAATAAGAAGATTTTGTCATCAATACTCAAAGATTCTTACAATAACAGAATTTAGTTCAAAATTTTTACTCAAAGATGCTAAAGAATGGCATAATGATGAAGAGTATAACTCTGCTAAGAAATCTATCAAACAGTGGAAAGTCGTGAATGATATAGCGGAAAGAGGAGTAAAATTAATGGATGAATATAATAAAATACTAACACATGACGAAGATCAAAAACAATTCTTGCTACAAGTAGTGAAAAACTACAGGGCTGTTTACCCTGATAGAAAGAAAGAAACATTGATGAAGTAAGGACAGCTAATATCTCAAATATCATGCTAGTTTAATTATGCATGCTTGTGGTTATGGTAGGACCTACGGGGGAGCTTTCCACATTAAAAAAAAGCAATGCGCCTTGTACTGTACCCCCTGGGTGGTGTGGAAAAATTTGACAAGTTCTGTCAATTTTTAATTGCTGGTAGCAACCCCTAAAAATTAAAAATTTGCTAAAATATTTTAGGATAGTTGTTTTTATGCTGAAATGAACCATTTGTTGGTTTACGTCGTCGTCGTCGGCCTAGGCAAGCTACGGCTTGGGACCGTAGCGCATCTATCCGGTATAGGTTAACCTGGATGATGTAGCCATAAGCACTGCCGCTGGTTAAGTGCCAACCAGTGATTATCTCACTAGCCGTATTGAGTCCGTTAGGCGAAACTGCGACAGTACCAAAGGTGGAAAATATAACCCTTGGATTTCTATTATTTATTTGTAAAATGGACATGGTATTAGATTAAAATAAATATTTGAATATAAATAATTAACTGACAATTGTGATATATAATTAATTATGTTTACATACAATAAAATAATATAGTATACATAAAATTAGTATTAATGTGGTTCACAATTGAATTATAATGGGGTAACTAATTTAAAATGAATTTATAGCTATTCCGAAATTCAAGACGGTAAAATTAACATTTAACTTGAAACTAAAATAAGAGTATTCACTACACACTCCCCCACCAGAGAGGAAGTTCAAAGAGTTCCGAACGACACAGATTTTCCCTGGACCTTTTTGGTAGCTACATGTACCTCGCTTAAGGTTGATTCCAAAAACGCAGGCTTAAGACGATCGATAGAAACCTTGTCGACCTTGGAACCGCGCTGGATGAGAAATGATTTGCGCGTACGTCGGAGAACTTCATAGGGCCGTCATATGGACATTGGAGAGGCCGTTTTGGGAGAGGTACACGAACGAAAACGTGGGTGCAAGATTGGAGGGCTGGGGAAACAAAGATGTTCTGTTGGCTAGTCAATCGAGGGGGAACAGGCTGAAGGAACTGCATGTGAGAGGAAAGTGTTTGAGCGAATTCCGTAGGATCACATGACTTATCCCCTGCAGTGAAGTAGCCACCTGGTAGCCGCAGTGTTGTTCCATAGACTAGTTCAGCCGCTGTAGTCTTCAGATCACTCTTAAATGCAGAGCGAATACCAAGCAACACGAGTGGAAGCTTATCCATCCAATGGGAGTCTTCGTGACACATAAGGGATGACTTCAGCTGGCGATGGAAGCGTTCGACGAGGCCGTTAGCTTGCGGATGATACGCACAGGTATGCGCATGTACTGTACCCAACAAGCTGGTAAACTTCTTCCAAAGCGAAGACTCAAATTGGCGACCTTGGTCAGTGATGACTTTTGTCGGCAATCCAAATCTTGATACCCATCATGAAGAAAGGCTCTTGCAACAGTGTCCGCTTGGATATCAGGAAGTGGGATGGCTTCAGGCCATCTGGAAAAGCGGTCGAGACAGGTGAGCAGATAACGTTGGCCTTGAATCACTGGAAGAGGGCCAACAATGTCTACATGAATTACCTCAAATCGCTGGGATGGGGGCGGAAATGCGTCAAAGGGGGACCTGGTGTGCCTTTGGACTTTGGCACGCTGGCAGGCAAGGCACGTTTTGGTCCAATGTTTGACATCCTTCCGCATCGAGGGCCAAACAAAGCGAGAGGTAACCAGGTGTTGCGAAGCACGGATACCAGGATGGGAGGGCTTATGAAGATCCGTGAAGACTGCTTTTCTGTGACATGGAGGGACATAAGGGCGAATAGCAGCTGTTGATACGTCGCAATAGAGGGGCACAGACAATCCTGGCATACTCATTTTCTTGAGGGAAAGTGAGTGAGTGGAGTCTTCTCTGAGCAGTTCTTGTAGTTCCGTATCCTTATCTTGATCCTGTGCAATAGCATTCCACAGTGTAGAGCTGAGGGTAACAGAAGTAATCTCTATTCTTGAAAGTGCATCCGCTGGAGTGTTCAAGACACCTTTGATGTGGCGGATATCTGTGGTAAATTGCGAGATATAATCGAGTTGCCTGATGACTCTGGGAGAGTGGTTACAGCTGTTTTTATTGAAGACAGTGACCAAAGGTTTGTGGTCGGTAAAAACACAAAACTCTCGGCCTTCAAGGAATGTTGAAAATGCTTCACGTTTAAGTAAATAGCAAGAAGTTCACGTCCGAAAGCACTATAACGCGTT
Source organism: Bathynomus jamesi (assembly GCA_023014485.1). Lineage (NCBI taxonomy): Eukaryota > Metazoa > Arthropoda > Malacostraca > Isopoda > Cirolanidae > Bathynomus > Bathynomus jamesi. The sequence continues at coordinate 348,199 of JAJOZX010001263.1, forward strand.
TGGGCTGGCTGCAGCTTTTTCGAGTAAAACGCGATGGGTGCTTGTTGACCGTTAATGGTTTTGTTCCAACACTCCACCGATCGCAACATCTGATGCATCGACCGTCAGAGTTAGGGGGCATCACTGATAGGAAATGACAGAGACAATGCACTATTGATAGCATTTTTGGCATTGTCGAACGCCTGTAAACTATCGCTACACCATACCAATTTCGTTACCTTGCGTTTGTGTGTGATCATAGCGTGTAGAGGAGCAAGAACACTGGCACAGTTTTTAATGAACTTGTGGTAATAATTTACCAAACCTAGAAACCGACGTAACTCACGCTGATTACTTGGCATAGGGTAATTTTTTATCACTTCACACTTGTCCTGAAGGGGGGTAATTCCGTGCTGCGAAATCGTGTGACCAAGAAATTCCAAGGTTGGCTGTGCAAACACACACTTAGATGCATTAATAGTAACACCGTATTGTTCTAAGCGTTGAAAGAGGAGTGAAAGATGTTCCTTATGTTCCTCTTCCGTTGAGCTGGCCACAAGCAAATCATCGATGTAGGCATAAACAAAGTCTAAGCCTCTGGTGACCTCATCTATAAACCTCTGAAAGGTTTGCGCAGCATTCCGTAGCCCGAACGGCATCTTCACAAATTCGAATAACCCAAATGGTGTACAAACTGCAGTCTTGGGAATATCCGAAGGCTCTACGGGAATGTGGTGGAAAGCCTTAACGAGATCTATTTTACTGAAGATAGATTTGCCGTGGAGAAGAGAAGTAAAGTCTTGGACATTTGGTACAGGATATCGGTCCGGGATGGTTGTCGAATTCAAAAACCGGTAATCCCCACATGGTCTCCAGTCTCTGACTTCTTCTGGACCAGGTGTAGGGGAGAGGACCAACTGCTTTTGGAAGGTCTTATTATCCCAAGATCCATCATAAGCTGGAATTCCGATTTGGCAGCTTTCAGTTTGTCCGGGGCAAGACGTCTGGGTTTTGCAAAACACAGGGGGACCTTTTGTTGTAATGTGATGGGTAATGGTGTGCTTAATGGTATCACCCATCTGCATCGGTTGAAGAATTCCTGGATATCGCTGGAAAAGGCACTGGTACATGGAATTAGGGGGAACGAGGGAAAGTGCAGAGTTCGAGGCGTCCGGAAGGGCAACCTGTTTGGCAAGAACAGAAAGCAGTGTGGCCTGGTCGCATAAGCGTCGCTTGTCAAGATCCATCAGGAGTTTGAAATGCTGGAGGAAGTCAGCGCCGATTATGGGATGCCGCACTTGAGCACAGATGAAAATCCACTTGAAGGATCGGTGAAGGCCCAAGTTTAGTTCACGCGACTGAGTACCGTACGTGGGTATGCGTGAACCGTTAGCAGCGTATAGAGGCGGAGATTCCGAGTGCGTATGACCAGATTTTTGAGGGAATACACTGACTGACGCTCCGGTATCGACCAAGAAATTGACACCAGAGTTCCTGTCCTTTATGAATAACAGGTTGGCAGTGCGAGTACTAGACGCCATTAGGACTCGCTGCTGGGGTTTTCCGACGAAAAATTGCAAGGGGAGATGCACTTCCTAGCCTTCTTTCCAAATTTCGAGTGGTAGAAGCAGATCTTCCCGGAACTCGAACGATGCCTCTTCGTAAATCTTGACCGAGAATGGCTTCTTTGCCGTTGATTTTGTAGCAGAGAACAAACGTGGTTGAGTCGTTGACTTAACTCTTTCACTTTCAACTCCAGTTCCGATTGTGTGTTCACATTGTTGACCGGAGCTGTGTCAATCTCCACTACTTTGTCGGCAGTTGCTGCTAGTTTATCAACTGGAGTAGCAGGATCCATAGTGGCCAAGACACGCTGAGCTGATGGAGGAAGTTTCTGCAAGAACAACTGTCTAAAGATGTCCTTATCGAAGGTTTGTGCGCGTTCGCCTAGAGCGCACTGCATAGCCCTCAGCATTTGAGTGGGCTTACGGTCTCCAAGTTCTTCTTTTGAGATTAACTGATTGTAGTTTCTCACGCTCGGAGACAGTGGTGCGGCAGAGGATGGCAGAACTTCAGATCGTTGTATGGGTCCTCACTCGTAGAAGTAGACACGATGACGTCACGGACTTCAGAGATGATGCTCGCTGGTAGAGAGGACAAAACATGATCGTATTTCGTCCTGCTAGCGGTGATCCTTCCCAAGTTGAATTGTGATTCCACTTGGTGGAACCAAATAAATGGATCACCCGGCCAGAAGACGGGGAGCTTTACGCTCAAGTGGGAGATGGCACCAGCATCGTCAGGCATCTTCTCCTATGCTTGCTGACGTACAAGCAAGACGACAAGTTACCAACGAAGGAGTGGAGGTTGAGACGAGCGCAGGCACAGAGCGCACGGGCAGGGGTGAGGGGCAGAGGGCACGAGCGACATTACAGTCTGGTCCTAGTCGCTCGGGTGAAGGGGGTGATGGGCACGAACGACGTTACAGTCTAGTCCTAGTCGTTCGGGTGAAGGGGGTGATGGGCACGAACGACGTTACAGTCTAATCCTAGTCGTTCGGGTAAAAGGGGGGAATCCAGCTCCGGGGTCACCAATTGTTGGTTTACGTCGTCGTCGTCGGCCTAGGCAAGCTACGGCTTGGGACCGTAGCGCATCTATCCGGTATAGGTTAACCTGGATGATGTAGCCATAAGCACTGCCGCTGGTTAAGTGCCAACCAGTGATTATCTCACTAGCCGTATTGAGTCCGTTAGGCGAAACTGCGACAGTACCAAAGGTGGAAAATATAACCCTTGGATTTCTATTATTTATTTGTAAAATGGACATGGTATTAGATTAAAATAAATATTTGAATATAAATAATTAACTGACAATTGTGATATATAATTAATTATGTTTACATACAATAAAAAATAGTATACATAAAATTAGTATTAATGTGGTTCACAATTGAATTATAATGGGGTAACTAATTTAAAATGAATTTATAGCTATTCCGAAATTCAAGACGGTAAAATTAACATTTAACTTGAAACTAAAATAAGAGTATTCACTACACATTTAAAGGGTTGAACACATTAAAATATAAAAAAAAAATTTTTACCCTCATATTTGAATCACCCTATATATATATATATATATATATATATATATATATATATATATATATACCTGTTACGGTACGGAAAAAGAGAGGACCTAAAATCCATGGAATATTGTACCCCAAATGGACAGGAAATTCAGAGAAATTTTAAAGCAAAAGATTTAGGGGTTGTAATGACTGATGATGCGAAATTTGAAACACAAAATAAGATAGCAGTAAACAGAGCAAAGAGAGTAACTGGCAGATATTGAGAACCTTTAAACGAAAGGATAGGAATATAATGATTCCTCTACTGAAAACACTGATCATACCCAAATTGGAATACTGCTCGGTCCTAACATGCCCATATAAAAAAGAAGACATTAGACAGCTAGAAGGGATTCAGAGAAGCTTCACAGCCAAGATCAAGGGGTGCAAAGAACTAAATTACTGGGAAAGGTTACATGAATTAAATCTATATTCACTGGAAAGGAGGAGAGAGAGATACACCATTATTTACACTTGGAAAATAATGGAGAAACTAGTCCCTAATCTTACTCTGAAACTTGTAACTCCCAAAACAACGGTGGAAACTAGAAAAAGAAGACTGTGTCGTGTTCCCAAATTAAAGGCTAAACAGGGAACATCCTTAACACTGAAAGAAAATAGTTTTGTTGTGAGAGGACCAAAACTGTTTAATCAGCTGCCCAAAGACCTAAGGAACACGAGTGGTGTTGCGGTGGACATCGTCAAAAGAAGATTAGACGCCTGGCTCAGAACAATTCCCGATGAACCGGGCGTACTTGGCTATATGAGGTGGAGAGTACAAGAAACCAACTCACTACTTTACCAGGCCAACTCGACAAACTTGACCTTCGTGCAATGAGGAATCATCGCGCGGAACATTTGAAAGGTTGAAAGGTGTGTGTGTGTGTGTGTGTGTGTGTATATATGTATATATGCCAATCGGGTCATATTACATTACAGGTGGGTGAATGTTAACATCACTCATTCAAAATCATGAGGAAACTGAAAGAAAAGCTGAAGTTATAGACATATATTCGCCCTCTAAAAATGTTGTCCTGGCACTAAATGGCACATTTTGAGAGACAAAGCTTTTGACTGACGAACAAAATTCTCGAGACGAAGAAAATTTGACCTTCCCCAAACGAAGACAACGAAGCAAAATGATGGGATCTAACCTAACCAGATTTTATTTAACCTAATCTTTTATACCAGGTCTTACCCGATCTAGCGTATCCTAACCGGGCATAATTTAACTTAACCTAACTAAACTCATCCTTCATTTACAAAAGACGCCTATGAAGAATTTCATAAAATATGAAAAGACAATACTTTAAATTATTTACCAACGCCATTTCCAAAATATTTCTTTTATTTGGTTGGTTGTGTAAAATTTAAACTTCCGGTTGGTTGTATCTTTCGAAGCTATATATACACCTTTCCTTTCAACCTTTCAAATGTTCCGTGCGATGATTCCTCATTTCACGAAGGTCAAGCTTGTCGCCCCTCATTCCACGAATGAAGGAAAAAGACTCAACAATTTAAAAAATTTAAGTTCTCAAGTGCCTTCCAGTTACCATGGCAACCAATATATGTGTTCCTAAGGAAACCATTTATTTAGAAGCTTATTTCAGGAACTTCAGCATATTATTATTATGATGTGCTAATGCTTTCTAACCTATAACCAATATAATTATCACAGAATATGCATTCTCTTTGAAAATACTCTTCCAAGTAAGAGATTTTCTTCAAAAGCACTTTTTTGGTTGCCATGGTAACTGGGCGGCGTTGGTAAACTTAAACTTAAATCTTCGAAATTGGTGCGCTTCTGTTTTTCATTCTCGTAAAGAAGACAGGCTTTCTGCAAGGAGTATATATATATATATATATATATATATATATATATAATGGCTATGTGTGATAAAAGCTTAACGTAAAGAATTAGACAATAGTAGTAGGAGAACAAGAGAGAGAGAGAGAGAGAGAGAGAGAGAGAGAGAGAGAGAGAGAGTGGGGGAGGGGGAAAATAAGGAAGGTCGAATCGTGCTTTGCGTTCTGATTTCAAATTTTGAGAAATCCCAAAATAAATCCTCGTCTGATTAAATGAAAGATTTTTTCCCCGAGTGAGACGATTTTTAAAGATTTTTTTGAGGCAGTGAAAATGCGAGTTGAACAAATTTATTTCTTTTTAACTTCACCCAATTTCTAGTTCCCTGTCATATATATATATATATATATATATATTATATATATATATATATATTATATATATATATATATACACACACGCCATTTTGAACAGTTTTTTTGTTCAGTTTTTCACGCCTGATTATCTGTTCAAATTTGTCGGAATCGTTTCCAGACTTTGTTTATTTGAACATTTCGGGGAATTTTTTGTTCTTGGAAAAAAACTGAATATTCATGTAAGTTGTTCTTGTCAGATATTTATAAAGACTGAATTATATATATATATATATATATATATATATTGGTAATTTTAAATTGAAGCAAAAAGTTCTAAGGTTAACGAATTGGATTGTTCTAAATAATCCACGAGAGAGAGAGAGAGAGAGAGAGAGAGAGAGAGAGAGAGAGAGAGAGAGAGAGAGAGAGAGAGAGAGAGAGAGAGAGCAGGAAGACAATTTAATCCGTTAGTTTAAAGCCAATTTGATTTCAATACAAAATAGCCACTTCTCGAGTCATCGACCCCCAAAATGTTAAATGGATGATGAAGTATATCAAAAGCTTTCATCCGATTACAATCATTACGACGATTATACGGCAAAGTTGAAGGAAAAAGTTTCTTTTGATGTGGCGATATTTAGCGATTGAAATTCAACTCACAACTCGCTCCCTCATGACTTAGGGTCTTGCGGGAGGTAAACGGATTACGTTCTAGGGTTAAACCTTGGGGGACACCAATATACATACATACATACGTATGCACCTATATATATATATATGTATATATGTTTGTGTGTGGTGTATGTATGTAGGTGGATGCCAAACTTGAAACTTTAATCTAATGGAAACCGTATAACAGATCAACCTTTCGGTATTGTCTTAAACTAACGTCAAGGTCACAAACTTAAAATGACTTAATGGTATGATAATAAAAACAATGAAATTTAAGGAGGAGGATCGCAATTGAATAAATTTATAATAAACTTTTTGATTCAAAGGATAAAAAGTCACTTTTTAAATTGGAAATAATTTTAATTCCAACAATTTGAGACCTTGAAATCACCATTTTTTAAAATTTTAACATATCAAATGGTTTAATCAAGAACAGGGAATGTCGTCTATAAGATAAGGTTAAATATTAAAATAAAGTTAAATGAAGTTAAAATTAAGTTAAACCAATTTAAAATTTGAATAAAAAGTTAAATATGTAAATTAAAATCTTTTAAAAAATTAGTTTTAACTGAAGAAGAGACACGGACTTACCTTAACCTTTGGTTAGCTAGCTTCCGCCAGAATTGTTCATTCTGACGAAGGTCAAGCTTTTCACTCCACCTTAGACCTACAGTTTGCTCTTTTCCGTTCTACCCCAGCAACAAAAAATGAAATTATATATTATTTTCTACTGTAGTTTTACTTGCTGAATTCAATAATATATATCTTATTTTGGAGAAATTAATAACAAAAGGGTTATAGTCCGTTTATTTTATTTAAAAGTAGAGATTGCATTTAAGATTTCAATAAAAATGTCCTTTCCTTTTTGTCTTCTCCTCCGCAGAAATTCACATAAATAAGAATCTACATATTTCTAGATGTTCCCCAATGTCTCTCGTTCCTTTGTTTAGCTAAATCAACCGTACGCCCTTGATGATTGGTTAGGTTAGGTCGTGATATTTTCGTTAGTTAGCTTTATAAGGTTAACTAAAGAAGGCTGGGGTAGAACGTTATTTCCTTAACTATGTTTATGAAATTCCATTTATCATCCATAACAATATCTACAAAAGAGAGAAAAAAATTAATGATTATAACCATAACTAATTAAAGCACGAATACTTTCTCCAAAATAAAATATATATTATTGAATTCAGCAAGTAAAACTACACTAGAAATTGTTGCTGGGGTAGAACGGAAAAGATCCCTACAGTTTAACGTGGAATCCGAACCACGCCCCCACCAGCAGCCCAGCGACTTAACCATTAGGCCACCCAGGGTACCCATTTATCTACCAACCACTTTCTTTATTGTGTGGAAGGATGAACAGCTAGGTTTTGCTGCGCGCCGGCTGCCGTCACCAGGTCTCGAACCCGGGGCCGATGGATTCGTAGTCAGCGACGCTAACCACTACACCACCGAGGCGCATAATAATAATAATAATAATAATAATAATAATATACACACACACACACACACATATATATATATATATATATATACAGGGTGTCCCATAAGTCCGGCATCATAGGAAAAATAATTAAAAAAGGCAAAACAAAAACTTTTATTTACAGAACGTGCTCAATATGTCCACCATTGTTTTCAATACACAAATTCAGACGTGATACCCAGTCAGCAAGCACACGGTCAGCAAGCACACGCAAATGTTCAACACTCCTAATTTTTTCTGCGTATACCAGCGCTTTCAAGTGGCCCCAGAGATAAAAATCTAGTGGCGTGAGATCCGGGCTTCTAGCTGGCCATTCCACAGCCCCTCGACGTCCTATCCAATGACCAGGGAATTGTTGGTACAGGTATTCCCTTACTTGGGTGCTGTAATGTGCAGGAGCGCCGTCTTGCTGGAACCATGTTGGGAAATTTCCTTCTTCGTTCAAGACACTGGGAAATGCTTCTTCCTTGAGCATACGTAGGTAGGTGCCTCCAGTGACATGTTCATTGAAAAAGAGGGGGCCTATGATGCGATCCTTCCAAATGCCACATCATACCATCACCCGAGATGCACCTTGTTCCTTTGAAGAGGTATACCAGTGAGGGTTGTTTTGAGACCAGTAGCGGGTGTTCTGTCGATTTACCTCACCATTTCCATAAAAAACAGCCTCGTCACTGAACAGAATGGTGGACGGGAAATTGGCATCCCGAGCATATGAATTATGGTTTGTAGAAATAGAAAATATGAATTTCTCCTATGATGCCGGACTTATGGGACACCCTGTATATATATTTTAACTGCAAACAACACACAGTATAATTAATGTAAAAACGACGCTTGTGTAGAAGAGCGTTCCGCACAAGATGAGAGGGAGAACGAACCTGGGAGGTACCTCATTTTTCATTTGTTCGTTCTCCCTCCTCATCTTGTGCGGAACGCTCTTCTACAGAAGTGTCGTTCTTTATATATATATATATATAAACTTGAAAATAAAGTGAAAATAGTTAAGAACAAAAACGCTTTATTACTTTTGATGTCTTCGAATGACGATTCAGGATGGACCTGCGGTCGACCCCTCTGCAGCATCCCGCCTCATTTGGATGATGTGATAGAGGGGAGAGCTTCCTTCTCCTCTCATCCTACCCTTGTAGGTAGCTACGCATGTGTGGTTTTCATATGCACACACACACACACACACACACACACACACACACACACATACACACACATATATATATGTGTGTGTGTACAGGTTCTCCGGAAAATACTACCAGGGTTTCGAGGTTATGCCGCTTAAAACCCAGTATTATTTTCTGGACACCCTGTTTCTTTACGTGGATTTTATATAGAGAATATTGAATGCAGTTGAAACGTTTGTTTAATTCGATTTGAAATGCAATTACCGTCTTTTTTTTTATGTATCACGAATATAAATACGCATCTTTGAAGAGATTCTCAATATAGAGTTGGTAAACTTGCTCTGGATTGAGTTTACATCCGAAATAACAAATTGGAATTGAGGAAAAGACGTGAATATTATTAATTACTTTATTTCTGTCGCAGGATTCATTAGATTTACGAACGGAAAAAGCTCTCCAGAATATGAACAGAGCCAATATTAATTCAATTAACGGGTTTTTAGAGTTCCAAAACTGATTTTTCAATTCTGGATTTAGTTTCAGAGGGGAGAATGAAACTCTCTCTATGGCAATGGTCGAAGTATATGTATAACGCATCTATGTCCAGGTTTTTCTTCATGGCTGGCAGGTTATGATTTCATACGCTATTTCGTGTGTTGTTTAGTTGGCCAGGGTTCATAGCTCAGTGAGTACAACCGTTTCCCTATAAATGAAGTGAAGACACTGAAGTCGGGAGTTCGAACTCCCGATGATGCTGGTAATAGTCATACGGGAGTTTGAGTAATAAGTCGCATTAGGTGGCATGAACTCTGTGTCAGTTTCTGGTCCATGCTGAGTGGTTATTATTATTGTTTAGTTGCTAGTGGTTCAGTGGGTAGTACTGAAGCGAAGACACTGAGGTCGGGGGTTTCGATCTCCAATGGCACTGATAATACCCATGTCCTAGTTAGTCCAGTGGGCGGCGTTCGTCTAGCCAAAGCGCTATGCCAATTTCTGACCCTCTTGACAGAATATTCTTGCGCTATTCCTTACAAATCCTTCTAAGAAGCAGTCCATTTTGTTTAATACGTTAATTCTTCCTTTCTGGTTCCTTTTCCAACTTTCTGACGCCGAAACATTCTTGTTGATGTAGCGAGTAAACTATTGTATAATACGTAATAAGTCTTCTTACACGACATTTCTTAAGTTCTTTTCTGACATCCGATTTGATTTACAATTTCTGTTATTTTGGTTCTCTTCATGCGAGTTTTAGATATATGGCGCCATAATGCATTAAATCTTCTCTATTTTTTTGTGACTGAGTAGTGACTATATATATATATATATATACACACACAGAGAGAGAGAGAACATGCGCCATTAATATTCTCTTTTCTTTTTCTTATTTCTTTCCTCATTTTGACTCCTCCTTATTTCCTTCTGCTTTTCCTTCGTGCTACTGTAAGCGCTTCCTCTATTCGGCGTCACGTAGGCCGTAGATAGCTTTATTTCGCGGCGTCTCTCATTAGCGTCCTGTAATAACACAATCGTGCCCTACCAGAATGTTTGTCCTTTAATTAAACACGAAGCGGAAAGCATTGCTCTCTCTCTCTCTCTCTCTCTCTCTCTCTCTCTCTCTCTCTCTCTCTCTCTCTCACACACTTATCTATCGTGGCTTCTTTTTGTACATCTGTGAAAGTATTATCTCCTTCTTTGCCATAAGTCATCATTCGATCTGGCATGTGTGCATTTTTCATTCTTCCAACTTTGACCATGCTTGCTGAAAGCATTGACACATTTGCCTGTTCCTTTCCTTGATATGTTTGTCTGAAAACAATATAACGTTCTCCCCATAATCGCGTAGATTCATGCACGGCAAAATTTTCCATGTATCTCACACACACCACACACACACACACACACACACACATATATATATATATATATATATATATATATATAATTGGCAATTAATATACAAAATATATATTATATATAATATTACATATATATTATATATATATATATATATGATATATATTACATATATATTATAAATTAATCATCTGAATAAATTAAGCTATATTTGAGCTGAACATGTTTACCTGTGGTTTTACCGCTTGAGTGAACTCGCATAAACATGTCGGGCGCATGTTTTGCTTTTGATGCATGAAACTAATGAATTTATTTAAATATAATAATTCTCTGGTTTTCTGATACAGAAATAAACTTAATTAAGTAATTTATTTCTAACATAAATTGTGCCTCCCATGATTAAAAAAAAAAAAAAAAAATATTTCTACTTATCCATCACAATTCACCACAATCCACCACAATAATTTAATTCGAAATATCTTATTTTAAAGGTAAAAGTAATTTGGTTATGTAAATAAAATTTTTTTTTTTTATATCTTTTGAATAGTAATCCTTGTTGTTAATATATATATATATATATATATATATATATATATATATATATATATATATATATATATATATATCAGAAAGAAGGGGCTAAGGACGAACGCTCACAAAAAGAAGAAGAGAGCCAAAAATCAAGGTCCAAAGTTTTCGAGATGCTTAGACGCTCTGCTAAAGTAGCAGGAAAAATCAAGAATTAATGCCCAGTTAGGTCAATTGAATGCCCGGTTGGGTCCACTGTACGCCCTTGACGATTGGTTAGGTTAAGTCATGATATTTTCGTTAAAACACATTAATTATTTAAAGTGCTCTAACATGTTTGTTACGGAAAAGATCCGTATATAATATATATATATATATATATATATATATATATATATATATATATATATATATATATATATATATATATATATATGGGATGAATTTCACAATAAAACACGTGAAATGAATGAATGCTGCAAACCCACAAGGAAAAAGAAAAACGATTCCAAGGCCTTTCGTGTATTCAAAGCTACACGAAAGGCCTTTGAATCGTTTTTCTTTTTCCTTGTGGGTTTGCAGCACATATATATATATATATATATATATATATATATATATATATATACACATGAAATATTTGCATTGTAGTGTAATTATTACACAGTTTCCAAATATTATAGATTTTTATATACAGGGTGTTTGAAAAAGGTCTGAAATATGATAAAAAAATTCATCTCTCTTGAACGGACTTTATTCATAAAGCTTTGCCACATTTAGTAGCCAGATTCATACAAATTATGACTAAGAGTTGGTTTAAATTGTTTTTAAAATATAACTATGAAATTACTAGTTATTAGTTAGTATTTTTATTATTTTTAATTATTTAAATTATTTTTAACTTGTAAAGAAAAGATAAAGCAAATATTTGTGGTAATTTCTCATAGAAGTAAAAGCATGGGATAAATTGCCGCCTGAAGTAGTAAATATAGTACATGTAGTAAAGTAGTAAATATAGTAAATATAGTAGTATATATAGAATATGTTTAAAGATAAGTTAGATATAGTCTTAAATACATTGTGACTATTTAATTAATAATTAACTATTGGACTTAAATACATAATTAACGCAAATTTGGTGAGGCTGGCTAAAAGATCTCGAAAAATGCTTATCCTTACGCCACTTTGTTTAAGAGATATGGATGTTTATTATATTTCAAACCTTTTCGGGATACCCTGTTCTTTTAAAAAAAATTATTGGCAACCTTCAAAAAGAGAGAGCGTCAAACCATTCTTTACTCTTCTTATGCAGTGTATGAGCTAAAATGTTGCCCTAAGAAAGAAAATTACACGTATTATTCTTGTACCAATTCCTTCGCACTCGTGGAAGAGCGACTGTCGTTCTTCCCTTCACGAAGAGCCAAAAAGGGGCAATCTTCACTTAGGCCAAATCTAATATTCAAAATAAATCCCAACACGGACAGACTCTGGAATCTTCAGATAATTTGATAAGGCCAACTGGTAAAAACGATTTCAATTTGATTTGACCGAAAGTTTGCGTCTCCTCTCAAATAATTTCGCTCAAAAAGTAGAAAAGCGAATTGATTATAATGAGGTTGTGGTTTTCTACGCTCCGAAATAATATGAAATAAAGATGAACACTTTGTGGGCTTTCGTAGTGTGATTTCCATTAACTCTATGTACAGAAGCCATGTGGAGGGCTTAGGTAAGCTAATGGTCTAATAGTAATAATGGGGCGTGTGTTTGGGGGCCGTATGCATTATCTATTTACGATCATAAATAAGCGATACATATATATATATATATATATATACATACTGTGTGTATATATATATACACACACACACACACAGTGTATATATAGAACTAGAACTCATGGAGTTATTATTATTATTATTATTATTATTATTAAGCATATATATATATATATATACACTTTCTAAAACACTTATTAAGTGCATAAGTAAACATAATAATTATTTAGCATTTGTTAACTAATTATTTCGTGATTTAGCTCTGGAACGTACCCCCCCCCCTCCAAACACCAATTTTCTACTTAAGTCACACTCTTATCCGACCCTTATAACTAAATCCTTTGTATTTCTATCATCACTGAGTATTTGAAGGGTAAAGTGGTGAAAGCAATTATAGAGCTACGTCCGTGGCATCGGGGACCCCGCTTATAGGAGAGCCCGAAATAGCAGACACAGTGATAACACTCGCTTGAACGTAAACATGAAAAGTGGAATGTAATTGAGTTGGAAAGAGTGACAAAATATTTGGTTAAATGGGAAGCGGGAAAAGAATATACAATATTCGACACAAAAACGGGTCGACAACGGAAGGAATCCTATAGGAAAAATATGAATTAGAAACACGGATTATAAATAATTATTGATAAAAGTATACCTCTAGTTTAGACGTTCATAGAATTAAGTGTGTGTGTGTGTGTGTGTGTGTGTGTATGTATAAAATACCTCTAGTTTAGACGTTCATAGAATTAAGTGTGTGTGTGTGTGTGTGTGTGTGTATTTATAAAAGTATACCTCTAGTTTAGATGTTCAGAATTAAGTGTGTGTGTGTGTGTGTGTGTGTGTGTGTGTGTGTGTGTGTTTATTGATAAAAAGTATGCCTCTAGTTTAGACGTTCATAGAATTAAGTGTGTGTGTGTGTGTGTGTGTGTGTGTGTTTATTGATAAAAGTATACCTCTAGTTTAGACGTTCACAGAATTAAGTGTGTGTGTGTGTGTGTATGTAAATTTTTATTATATATAATTATAAATATTTTCCATATATATATTATATATATATATATATATATATATATATATATATATATATATATATATATATATATATATATGCTGTGTATATATCTATAATAGAGAAATTCTCGCAATTTGCATTTATATGAAACGCAGAAAGAATATCATTTGGTCTGGATATATATTCAATCTATCGTACAGAATCAATTTATAATACAATATACAATATTCGTCTATATAAAAGCCTCTTTTTTTTATGAGATGCGTATTAATAAATAAATATCAATAACGTATCATTAAATTTTATTTTATAAACTAACGTATCTTTTTGCTATAATTGAAACGTTATTGGTTTTTTTTGTAGTTAAAATTGAAATTCAAACCTCGTGGAATAATTTGGTATTTCCACATGATTTCCTGAGAGGTTTGAAGACCTATAGTAGGATGTAAGAGAAAATTAGATATACCGGGTTGTCCAGAAAAAGTAAGCTATTGCTTTTATGATTTTATTTCAGTTTTTAGAAAGAAATGCAAAATATTTAATACATGTTAATAAATACTCCCGTTTATTGTCTATATTATGACATCAAATACTCAAAATATCCACCACCTTGTTGGACACAACGCTCCAAACGATGGCGCCAGTTATCAGTTGCCCTGTTCATGAAATTTTGTGGTAGCGAATTCCATTCTTTCACAATCTTTTCTTTTAATTGATCAATGTTAACGAAATTAGTATTCCTATGCACTCTTTCCTTCAGTTCATCCTATATTGCATAATCAAGAGGAGATAAATCTGGGCTGTTGCCAGGCCAGTCTTTAGGTTTTATGTTGCCAGGAACTTCTTTGTTTAAATATTCAATTGTAAGATGAGCAGTATGACTTGTTGCACCATCTTGCTGAAATGTATATCGATTTGCCAAAATTTAGCGAATTTTTGGTAGATGTTTCTCTAATGTACTGTTGCAATAATAAACTTTTATCCAGTTTTGAGACACAGCAGGAGATCATTAATTTTTTAGAAAAGTTAAACCGTTGAATTAAAAGTCTTTCTGGTGTTACTTCTCTCTCGGTTCTTGCTATAGAATACACTCGATTGTTTTGAGTGGTGATTGGTGATCGAATTGAAAATGATTTTTCAACACTAAACCAGATTCTATTGACATTGGGAAATCTTTCAAGTAAAGCTTGACACGCTTCCATTCTGTTCATTATATTGACTTCACTCAAGATTTGCACTGGATAGCGTTTATAAACTGTCAATTGCGGATCTTCTTTGACAATTCGTTGTATAGAATTTCTTGAAATTCCGGTTTTTGCTGTAATTTCATTTGGTGTCATACGCGTTCCAGGCTTTTTTTCCTGACTTAGAACCATTTCCTCAACCATTGCAATATTTTCATCAGTACGAACTTCTCTTTTTCTTCCACTACCTTTGGTTCTTGCAACACATCCAGTTCTATCAATTTTACGAATATTTTTTTTACACTAGAACGAATCCATGGTTTACTTGGAAACATTGATATAATTTTTCTGGCACCATTAAGTTTCTCAATACGTAATTGTTTTATTAATATGAGATCTTCTTGATTATATGAAGGCATTTTTGATGGGTGATAAAATATTTTTGAAAAATTTGCAACAAAGATAAATAGAGTATATTAAAAACAAATATTATAAAGACATATAGAAGTGCTCCATATAAAAGCAAATTATTTATTTAAATCGTTATAAAAGAAAGCAAATCTTGACAATAGTAAATATAATAGTTGATAAAAGCAATAGCTTACTTTTTTCTGGCCGGTATAAGCACTAAGGGTGGAGGAGATAGAGCGTTCAGTGTCATTCGTATGTGGTTGCGAGACCGTATACCCACCCACATCTGCGTATGGCTTCAGTGGTCTATTAAGGTGTACTAAGTTGTTGATTGGTATCTCGCTCGAGTGCAATCTAGTTCAAACTACAACCAATTTTATAATATGGGTATTAACAGAAGGTGTTATATACGTGTCAGGCTGCCATGGTATAGTCTTGGGGCAAAGCATTGGGCTGCTAATTTTATTTATCTAAAGGTTCTTTCTGGGTTCGATTCTCGGTTGGGTCTTGAGATTCCAGCGATTAAGATGTTCCTCGGTGAGTAGTGGTTCGGATCCCACGTAAAGCTGTAGGTCCCCTCCGTTACATGACCTTGTATAGATATCACGAAGGAGGTCATAAAAAAGTCCCCAACGATTATTATTGTATTAAAAAGCGTTTTTGGTAAATGGCCAGAAAAATTACCATCAAAAAGGTTTCTCTGAAGTCCTTCACTGATAGAGTTGTAATTATTCTTTACAAGATTTAACACCAGAATTTCAAGAATATTTTGTATCTTCAAGAATAATAAAGTGTGTGGTTACCTAACTTCCTTTGTAACGTCTTAGATAGTTATATTACGGAGGGGACCTAGAGCTTTACGCGGAATCCGAACCATCTACGGGTCGCTACATCATCTGAAGGCAGAGAACAGTCACCCATCCATTTCGTGAATAGACCCAATGTCGTTTATATCCTCGCTGATCTTCTGAGAAGCAGTATTGCTTTCAAGAAACAAATGTAGGGGGGCCTACATTTTTTTTTGTACAACCCCATACCTAAAATGCATTATTATTATTATTATTATTATTATTATTATTATCATCATCGTTATAAATAAAATGTACAATATTTTTTATCTGGAAAGTTTCTGGTACTCGGTATCGGTAATTTGTCTCGGTAATTTGGTTCACAACTAGTAGCCAAAAGAAGAGAAGTTACATCAATTGAAATGCTAAAATGTAAACATTTCATTACAGAACATTTGGAAAAAACCTTGAAGTCTCCTTTCCCACATCGTCCTGACACTGAGAAATACATTCCCAAGAAGTGTTTGTTAGACCTCATTCTTTCTTCATTCAATTCCTCCTTTCTCGCATTAAGAAACATTGCCTTCGAAACTGTTGAAAATTAAATAATATCAAATTACGACTTCAGTCGTGTTGATCTTCTTCTATTCTTCTTCTTCTTGTTTTTTTTTTTTTTTTTTTTGGCAATCTTCTCGTCTTACGTCCCAACGAAAGAAGAACCAATTTATTTCTTCACTTTTCCTCCGACTATATATATATATATATATATATATATATATAACTTTGGGAAAAACAAATGGACGCCACACAAAAAAATTTACTTAAACTATCCCTTTTTGACCTTCCTTCTAATTCTCATTTTTTCCTCCGCTCCAATACAAGTTCTTCTTCACAATTCTCGTTTGTGGAATTTCTCCCAATAGTTATAACGCTTCTCCAATACGATTTCATTTATTCAATTCATTTGGCTTAACAGTAATTCATTTGAAACATAGTGTCTTCGAAACTGCGAGAATTTTACCCTCGACAAATCTAGTTACATCGTTGAATGCTTCCCAACTCTTCCCACAAATCTATTCTGCGTCAGAATTCTTCTCCTGTAACTGCGGAACGAACTGACGCTCTTTCCACTCATATTTATAAGCGTAAATGTTTTCCAATGTTTTCTGCCTGAATTAAATATAGAGCGAAAGAAAGCCCCTCGCCTCCCCTCAAATGAATATAATAAATAAATACAGCAAAGATAAACCCTGTTCGTAATTCTCTTATGTTCTTCGCGCGAGTCTGCCTCGCAACAAACGAAAAGGCAACATAAAATAGGAACACTTGAGCTGAAAGCAATTTGCCAGAGAATGAGGGAGAGGGTCAAAACCTCTCCGAGGGGAGACTTTAAAAAAACCGCCCAAATGAACAACTCTGTTACAGGGAGATCAGATAGTCATGGAATGTGCATGACTTTATTTCACTCTCACATCGTGTGTGTGTGTGTGTGTGTGTATATATATATATATATATATATATATATATATATATATATATATATATATATAAGGTTGTAGTTTATCCAGTTATCTCTATTCGTAGAATGAATTGCTGGATTTTATCACCATTATTTTGTCATATATGAATAGTGCCACATTCTAGTTCGCAGTGCCATTTGTACATCACATGGTTTCGATTATTACATTAATTTTCATCCATCCGTAAATTATTACACTGAAGAGACTTTAGAGTAAGCTTCTTAACAAAATAACCGCTTGTAAATTACTTCAAAGAGACCCTTCAAAGAAAAGCAATATCCGATCGATACCCTTTTGTAAAACAAAAAAAAAAAAAGGGCGTTCGTAAGTAACCAGATTCATGAGTGATTCATTTAACCCATGAATGCTGTCTTCCTTCCTCCTCTTACGTACAATTCCATTCATTTCCCCTTCATTTACAAAGGTTTGCTTTGCCAAGCCCACCCATGAGTGAATCCACCCAATTTGCCACCCAACCCAATGGAAATCATCAGTGAATCTCGCTTTTGTTAAGCTTGGGATTATTTATTCCGGTAATCTTCTCTAAAGTCCCGCGAGATTAGGGAGCGAATCAAACCCGTGTCGATTATAATCCCGCATTAGTAAATGGAAAGCAGCGAATCTCAATGCTCGTTTCTCGTCCCTCGCTCGCGTCGTCGCTCTTAATTTCATTTATTTCACTTATAAGCTGTATTGATTAAATAAATAGAAAGATAATTTCAGTTACGGGTTCTACTTTCCGTGACGCCATGCAGAAGATAATTTTTAGTTATGGTTTATGCTTTATCTATGACGCCATGCAGATAATTTTTAGTTATGGTTTATGCTTTATCTATGACGCCATGCAGAAGATAATTTTTAGTTACGGTTTATGCTTTATCTATGACGCCATGCAGAAGATAATTTTTAGTTATGGTTTATGCTTTATCTATGACGCCATGCAGATAATTTTTAGTTATGGTTTATGCTTTATCTATGACGCCATGCAGAAGATAATTTTTAGTTATGGTTTATGCTTTATCTATGACGCCATGCAGAAGATAATTTTTAGTTACGGTTTATGCTTTATCTATGACGCCATGCAGAAGATAATTTTTAGTTATGGTTTATGCTTTATCTATGACGCCATGCAGAAGATAATTTTTAGTTATGGTTTATGCCTTATCTATGACGCCATGCAGAAGATAATTTTTAGTTATGGTTTATGCTTTATCTATGACGCCATGCAGAAGCTAATTTGGTGCTTTCCTGTTATCCCGGACCCCAGACTTTTTGCCAGTTGCCAGACTTCAATTTTGACACAGAATATTTTCGTTAAAACTAAGGAAAATATCACGATTTAACCTAACCCTACCAACTAATTAGGTTAATTGAATGCCCGGTTAGGTAAACTGTACGCCCTTAATAAATGGTTAGGTTAAGTCGTGATATTTTCGTTCGTTTTAACAAAATATTCTGTGTCAAAATTGAAGTCTGGCAACTGGCAAAAAGTCGAGGGTCCGGGATAACAGGAAAGTACTGATCATTTTTAGTTATAGTTTATGCTTTATCTATGACGCCATGCAGAAAATAATTTTTTAGTTACGGTTTCTGCTTTTTTTTTTCCATGACGCCAAAGAGAAGATAAATTTTAGGTAAGGTTTCTGCTTTTTCCATGATGCCAT
>JAJOZX010001263.1:370000-380000 GCA_023014485.1 Bathynomus jamesi
AAGTCTACAAGTAAATCAAGTCCCGCCACGCTTCTACAGTTTCATACACTTTCGTGGAATGAAAAAAAATCAAGTTAGTGAATAAATTTAAAAAAGAACGTAGCCATCAAAATTTTTAGCTACGCATCGGAAGCCATGATAGGTAAAAAAAAAAAATGTGACAAGTTGTATTTGAAATTTAAATGTTTCGTGAGCTTCAAGTAAAATACTGTATGTGAAGCTGCATTTAAAATTTAAATGATTAAAATCTTTCTATAAATATAAACTTTGTGCGGTTTTGAGCGGAGTTGAGCCGAGTAATAAATCTCTCTTTCGCTCAGTCGTCTGTTATGATTGGCTGACTCGCGTAAAGTGGGTGGAGCTAATATCTCTCCCTCAGTCGCCCGTTAGGGTCGGATCTATCAAGATGAGCGGCGTTAAAGATCACGAAGTGATCACAATCCCTAACCGTAGGGTAGGGAGCCGAAGGAGCGGCTTGTTTTCCTAAAATAATTTCGATTACATTTTACTGCTTGACTATTGTGAGTCAAAACAAAAAATTTGGTAATGTTTCCTAACCAATATTCTGGATTAAAATACCAACACATATTATTACCATGACTGTACAGTAAATATGTATTGGCCGAAGGGTAATAACAACTTCCTCAGGAACTAGCAAATATATCCATCCCATAGACCGGGTTTTTTTGCTAGTAATTGCTAGTTTTTGCTAGTAATAATGACAAAGGTCATGTGATGGAGAGGGACCTACACTTTTACATGGGATTGAACCATCTACGTACGGGTCGTTACATCATATGAACACAGAAGACGGCTACCTCTCCAACTACAAAGGGTTGACAAAAGTGAATAGACACCTTTGGCTTTTTCCATACATTTTGATTTGATAATAAAAATCAATCAATAATAACTGATATATTGAATCACTATATTTATACCCATGTTGCTTCACCCCTTTTCATTATGTGAAGCTGACCACACATTCTGACATTCCATTGATAAGCTTTGTCATTGTACTTGAGGGCAATCATTGTGATGTCTATATACGTTTGTCAACCTTCTGTATGTATGCTGGACAGACCCAACGTCGCTTACCTTCGCTGATCTAAAGGGAAGCGGTATTGCAACGTGGCCACAACGTAGTGCAAGAATGGATAGGATGACCATTAGTCTCCTTTGCTCGTGCGTGAAGGATGATAAACAGTAAACAAAAAATCTTCAGAAATTTGAGTGAAGTAGGAAAAATATTCATCAGGATTCATATTCATGAATATTTTTCGTCATTTTTCTGTCAAGTGGTTTTATAATTTTAACTCTCTCTCTCTCTCTCTCTCTCTCTCTCTCTCTCTCTCTCTCTCTCTCTCTCTCTTTTTCTCTCTCTCTCTCTCTCAATATATATATATATTGTCCCCATAAAAGTGGCCACCTTTTTCACCGCGCCAACAAAACCACAATTCCAAGGATGACTAAATGAGAAAGTATCATATTAAACCTTTTATATTGCCCTTAAAATGAGAGGTAGTTTATTTAAATCGGATGAGTAGTCTTTTTACAAATTCACCTTTAAACAATAGTTATTAAAATTAAATTGACAAAGAGGGTAATTAGAGACTTAGCCAAACATTAAAGAAGTTTACTCTGAACAAAAACAAATTGAATAAAACATTAACGTAGCAAGTGTTTAATATGTCCTCCATTATTATTATCATCAATGACCACTCGTAACCTTTTGTGCACTACTGAGGGCGTTTAGTTGGCAAAGTTTATAGACAAACTATTCAAGATGTCAATGAACTTCGAGAGTGCATTTTAACAGCGTGGAAACAGCTCGATCAAACACCATTTTTACAGGACTTATATTTCGTTTGACTTATATTTTTTTTAGTTGAATATTTACTAAACAATTGCTCAAAATGTTGCGAATGTCAGCTTGGAATGACTCATAACCTGTTTTTTTTTCCTGCCGAAAATACGTTATTTTTATCCCAACTCAAGAAAAACGAAACGCCTTCTTTACAGCTTCTTTCGTCCCTGAAAAATCATCTCAGGAATGACCAAAATCGTTTTATTTTTCCTTTACTCTTCTAAAACCAACAAAAAAAAAAAGGTCTTCAAAACCATATCAAAAAATACCAAAACGAGGCTAATCTAAAATATGGAAATGCTATTGAATAAAATTAAGAGACGTATTCCTTATCTTATACCACGGAATGTGGAAGCGGGTAATTAAAATGCATACGATGAAGCTAAAGTAAACAAAATGAATTCACCAAAACTGATTTCATGCATCACGTAAACCGAAAAGTGACGCAGAGGAAGAAGAAAAAAAAAAACCTTCTTAGAAATTGAAAAAAACGAACATCATTTTCGCTTCCAAAAGGATAGAATGCAGACGATGGCGAGTGTCTGAGGCTGGAACATTATTCAATTTCTTTATTTAATCCTACGCATTCAAACTTACAGGACTAAATGAAGGACTTATAGAACTAAATGAAGGACTTACAGAACTAAATGAAGGACTTACAGGACTAAATGAAAGACTTACAGGACTAAATGAAGGATTTACAGAACTAAATTAAGGACTTACGGAACTAAATGAAGGACTTACAGGACTAAATGAAAGACTTACAGAATTAAATGAAGGATGTACAGAACTAAATTAAGGACTTACAGGACTAAATGAAAGACTTACAGGACTAAATGAAGGATTTACAGAACTAAATGAAGGACTTACAGGACTAAATGAAAGACTTACAGGACTAAATGAAGGATTTACAGAACTAAGTGAAGGACTTACAGGATTAAATGAAAGACTTACAGGACTAAATGAAGGACTTACAGAACTAAATGAAGGATTTACAGAACTAAATGAAGGACTTACAGGACTAAATGAAAGACTTACAGAACTAAATGAAGGATTTACAGAACTAAATGAAGGACTTACAGGACTAAATGAAAGACTTACAGGACTAAATGAAGGATTTACAGAACTAAATGAAGGACTTACAGGACTAAATGAAAGTGAAAGGCTTACAGGACTAAATGAAAGACTTACAGAACTAAATGAAGGACTTACAGAACTAAATTAAGGACTTACGGAACTAAATGAAGGACTTACAGGACTAAATGAAAGACTTACAGAACTAAATGAAGGACTTACAGAACTAAATGAAGGATTTACAGAACTAAATGAAGGACTTACAGGACTAATTCATTCTACAGTATAAGAGATACTTCAAGTAAAAATATAACTTAAAAAACGCATCCTTATTAGCAACATCATTTATTAGGACATGACGAGAAGAAAGACTTCAACAGAATGTAGGTTTTGGCAACTTTTACCAAAATTTGTAATTGCAAAACGTGTAACTTCGATGTATGGATGCATAAAGACGGATCACGGGAAAAAAGTTGAATTTCATAATACTGATGTTTGATCTTATGCAGGTCGATTTGATTCCATTTCGACCTTATGCAGGTCGATCGTATTCCATTTAGATCTTATGTACGTCGATTTTATTCCAGTTTGATCTTATTAAGTTCGATTTTATGTAGGTCGAATTTATTCCAGTTCGATATTATGCGGATCGATCTTATTCCAGTTCGATCTTACTCCAGGTCGATCTTATTCCAATTCGCTCTTATGCAGGTCGATCTTATTCCATTTAGGCCTTACGTAGGTCGGTTTTATTCTAGTTCGTTCTAATACAGGTCGATCTTATTCCAGTTCACTCTTATGCAGGTTCCTGCATTTAAGATTTAAATGAAACGGAATTTTTTTAATTTTATACATTACAAATTATAAATAAAAATCACTAACCTAACCTAACCTAGCTTAACTTAATGGAAGATAATGTAACCTGAACTAATTTAAGCTAACTTAACATGAATTAAATTGACCTACATGAGGTCGAACCACTCGACTTAACGTTGAGAACATTATTTAGCTCGACTTTCTTTCTCTACACAAACAAACAATCTAATCTTTTTCTCGACACGAACAAACTGCAAAATTTGAATAAAATATTCTCTCTCTCTCTCTCTCTCTCTCTTACACACACACACACACACACACACACACACACACACACACATACACGCATTATTTATATATATATATATATATATATATATATATATATATATATATATACACACAAAAGTGTAAAAGTTGTTGGACAATTCGAATAGCATATTTTTGAACGCTTAAATAATCTGCTACTAAAGCTAGTCATTTGTTCGACCCTTTAATTAAATAAGAGAACACGAAGAGCTCTCAACGTAATAAATAAAATAAAAAAAGATAAATTCATTTTTCATTTAAATAATAATTGATTTCAATTAAAAACTTACAAATAAAACTTATATATATAGTAAGGTTTTATTTTATATGCATACCTTCATACATACGTACGTAGATAATACTGATATGTCGTGTCGTAAGTCCTATAAGTGTTTTCTAGCTTTTGGGATAGTCCGTTTGTAACATTATTTTACACTCTCTGACGAGGAGTTAAACAATATCACGAAACAGCTTTCGTAAACCAATGTACATTGAACGACATTTGAACAATTGATTACGAAAATACTGGTAGTGAATGCATTCACAATTTCATTATTTTATTAATAATTACTAAAAGTACAGTACGTGTTCATATATTTAATACAGTACATGTTTTAAATCAGTCTTGTTGTTCACTAGTTCTTTTAACAGCTGTACACATTGTAATGCGTACAGTTGTTATAAGATAGTTTCATATTTAATAAAACAGTGATATATATATATAAATAAATATATATCCTTATGACATAAATATAAATACTAAAAAAATCTGTTGTGCGCTTCATGTTAAAATTATTTTGATATTTACACCATTTCGCCTGTAGTTTTCCTTCTGCCTTTGTGAGAATTTTGACACCCGTACTGCGATATTGGACGTGTCCAAAAAGGTCTAAGGAACAGACAACCCATATTTCACTATGTAGTGATTGTGTATACGTTTGGCTTTTTTTTTTTTTATTTTCTCTTTAAAGCTTTTTACATTAAAATAAGGAAAATAATTAATTAAGTCATTATTTTATTTGCTTATTTAAATATTTCATTTTCCTTAAGTATAATTTCTTTTTTAAATAAAATACTCTTATTTTATATTATTTCGAAAATTTAGTCATCTCCTCTTCTGCGTATTTCCATTCTCCCTATTCTTTGGCACCCCTCTCTCCTCCCAAGAGACCGCCTAAGCCCCAACCTAGCGCCTGAGCTCGTAAAGCTAGCTAATTGTACTTAGGATTTTCGTAAAGTTCCTGTGTGATCCAACCTTTGCCCTCCTCTTTCTGCTTAAGTTCTCTCTGGAATTCGTTCTCTCATGACTGAAAATCCAATTAGGAGCAAAAGTATAAATGAAAGAATGGTTGAGTTACACCTAACAAAAGCGTTTTTTATACTTGATAAGTTCCTTTTCTCGGAAATACTTTTAAAAATCAATTTAAAAGCGAATAAAGCAAACTTGAAGTACGTAAATATGGCGTTTGAAAAACGAATGATAAAGAAATCTGGCCACTCACAGGTAACGAAAGTCTCATATCTGACGAACTGGCAACACTTTAGGGAAAACGTTGCTTCTGATTGTTCAGACTCTTATTTCTAAATGCCTCAGCATCCCCCTTACGTTGCCAGTATTTAGAGGTCAAAGTAGTTAACCTTAATGTTGAAATCCAAGCAAGATTCTCTGTAGAAATCTGAATACTCTGCAAAAGCGAGAGGCAGTGTTGCCATTGAGAGATTCTCAAAATTAAAACTTTAAAAGTAAGAATTTTCTTGCCACAAAAATGTTTTATTCTTGAAGGTAAAAATGGCTCCGAGAGCAATTCTATTTACATCTTATTTTTAATTAGAAATATAATTAAAACAAACACACGCCAAAAAACAAATGAAAAATTCAGCTTCGTATCAATTACGAAAAAATGAACGGAAAAAAATGTAATAAAAATATTAGAATGGATTATTATTATATATATACAATGAAATAAAATTAAAAAAGACATATTAATACTCTATCTCTATCTAAATATACGTATTCATATTAACTCTATTTACCTACTACCTACCTACCTACCTACCTACCTACCTACCTACCTACCACCTACCTACCACCTACCTACCTACCTACCTACCTACCAATCTACCTACCTACCTACCTACCAACCAACCTATTTACCTACCTACCTACCTATCAACCAACCTACCTACCTACCTATCACAACCATAACTATAGTAATTCAATAAAGACAACAGTGGAAAACTAAAATGTTGAAAATTGAATGAATTCAAATGGTGGAAGTACAAAAATCAGTCAGAGCGTTTCGTTTAGTCTTCCTGAGAACCAGAGCAGCTGCCTGTAATGGAGATAAAACCAAAAGGATTCATTCATTCAAATGATCAACCGCAGAGCGAATATCTTTCCTTCTCAACTCTGAAATTGCCATTTTAGTGTTCAGATTATGGACACGATTCAAATGCAAAAATCTCAACACCATCATTTTCATAAAATAAAAACAACTTTTAATTAGTTTGTATATATATATATATATATATATATATATATATATATATATATATTATATATATATATATATGTGTGTGTGTGTGTGTGTGTGTGTGTGTGTGTGTGTGTACACATGCGCTTAGAAGTGCTTAAATTATTATTATCACTGTTTGTTACTTATCTTTTGCATATGAATATAGAAGTGCATGAACCGTTCACAATATTGAGAAATTAAACCGAATAAAATTTTACATAATTACGTACAGCTCAAGAAAAAAGTTCGCCTAGAAATATGAAATTTCTTAAACGTATTAAAAATTAGTAATCAGTATTGACTTGGTTTTCGTTTTGAAAATTTTACCAGAGTATTACCATTATTAATTTTTTTATGTTCTTTAGAAGTTTTACGTTTTTAGGCGAACTTTTCTCCTGAACTACCATCATTCCCCCTCTATATATTTTCAGTAGTGAAATTTATTTAATTTCCCTTGAGAAAAAGTGAGTGAAGTTTCTCCCTATATAACTTCACAATTTTTCACTATTAATATGTAATATCAATATAAAATATTTGTTGGGTAAAATTTAATAGATGACGTCACAACTGTCTACTTTAATTTGAATTAACAACCAACTTTTGATTATTGGTTTTAATATTTTATTTAACTTATTAACCCTATAAAGTTTATTATTTACCAAGAATCAAAAGTGAGTGCGTAAATGGCTAGCTTTAATTGTGGTAATTAATGTTTAGTTAAAATTTTCTCGCTTTTGGTGAAGTTAATTGGTTTAACGATTCTGAATTTTAGAAGCAAAACAAGTGAAAATTTTAATAATTAAAATAATAAATTAATAATTTAATAAATGAAATATAGAAAATATTTTGGGTTTAGTTTTATTGTCGGTGAAATTTGCGTATATATATAACTTGTTCTTCAAACGTTTGAATTTATCATCTCGTCCATTTTGTAAGAAATGTTGGTTAATTATTATGAGAAATATTGAAGCCAAATTAAGTTTTTTTATAAGTTTTTTTTACAAAATGGCTTCTTCTTTTGACAATATGTAAATTAATATTAATTTAAAATATATATATATGTATTATAACTTTGAATGATACGATAATCCTGCGCTGAAATAGAAGAAGAGCGCGCCCTCTCGCGCCCCCCCCCCCCTCTTTTCTCTTCATTTATCGCGCTCGGTATAAGACATTTTGAACTTTATAGACAAGCGAAACTTCGGATGAAAATGAAGCAATTATAACAAAAAAAAAAAAAAAAAAGAGCAAAAATAAAAAATGAGACCGACCTTCTTGCATCTAACATCGTTTCTGAGACTTCGAAACGTCTTAATTTGAGCACAAGTTCAGCACATTCGTTAATTCCGAGACTGCTAATTTTTTCGCTAATTTTCTTGCTAATTTTTTGTCTTTTTCGCTCTCTTGGAGAACCTAAACTTAAGGACTCACAGCAGCCAAAATTTGGAAACTAATTAGTAAATGACTTTTTTCGCCGAGTTTCAGCTTTCTGAGGAATTTCTGCCAAGTTTGGGGATTTTTCTAATGTAGTGGGGAGATTTAGGGGGATTTTCAGGATTTGGGGAAAAGAGGGTGGAGAGATTTTGGGATTTGTCAGATACAAGACCAGGGATTATGGGATTTTTGTCCAAGTTGAGAAGGGTTAATAGTCAGAGCTTGGGATTCAGTATGAATTGAGAATAAGGGTGTAAAAGGGATCATCAATGTATCGATAAAGTATTTTTATAAAATAAACTGCATAAATGTCGCTGAAAAAAATAAAAATATTTTGATAATTTAATAATTTAATATTTGAATCAAGAAGAGTATTAGCTACAGAGGAACATACTCGCTTTATAAATAATATAGAAGCATCGGTACATACTGTGTGTGTGTGTATAGATATATATATATATACACAGTATATGTACAATATTTGAATACCCAGAATGATTAATGTTGATAAGAGACAACTGTTTAAGAAAAGGTACTGTGTCTATACGGTGTCCATAACTCCTCTGTAAAATAAATAATACTCCATTTCTCTCTCTCTCTCTCTCTCTCTCTCTCTCTCTCTCTCTCTCTCTCTGCCCTCAATTTCTCTGAACGTTCTTCTCTCCCTTCCCCCTTACTTAAGCTAATTAGGGCAACATATTTCGCCCTGTTAATCCACGCCAGCGTTAAAATGATTATGAAGCTCGCTTCCCTCGGTCGACAGCGATAGAGAGCCTCAATCTAGATTCAGGAGAACTTACACGGAACCTCTCTACTTTGTCTTTGAAAGAAAAATTAAAGGAAGACGAAAGAATTATGAAAAGTTAAGGATAAAATTAAGGATTAATTAGAAGAAAATGAGTTTCAAATTAATATTATAATTAAATTCAAGTTTTAAGACGCTCTTAATAAAGTTTTGAGCATTAGCATGTTGGCTCTCAGTGCCTCTTGTAGGTGCCATAATTAAAGTGTGGAGCTGCCTTTCTTTTTAGAATGAGGGTGCCTTAATTAAGAATTAGAAAGAGGAATTAAAAGCTTAAATTCATTTATGGGTACTTTTCGGGGGGAGGGGGGGGGTCTCTATTTAAAACGACAATGCTGCTTAAATATTATTATTATTATTATTATTATATTATTATTATTATTATTATTATTATTAAAGGGTTATCTGAACCGATTAATCCCAGAAAGGAATGGAACGTTTATAAGTTTTTATAAGTGTTTATTTTGATTTTATTTCTCTATGCGAATTTTTTTCCTCGTTTTCAAATGACTTTTTCTTTACACATAACTTCTCATTTCACTCCATAAACTGTTCCTTGGGCTAAATTTGTAATTGTTTCTTTAAGTTTTATGCTTATTATAACTCAGTCAAAGACAGGCTAGGGAGAAATACGTATTCCTAAATTCTTGCTTTTCATTCATGGGAGTACGATAAAGAGAAATGTCAAAGTGACATTATTAAATTAATGAGTTTGCCTTTTAGAAATGACCCATTGGAATTTATTGTTACATTTTTCTTATTTACATTCATTAAAAATGTCTTTATTTTTTTGTTTACATTTAGTCTATGCAAATTTATTTTAGATACGTTTCATTAATAGATTTAGGCGAGAACCTTCTGACGTCTCTCAATCTTCTTTCCAGGAGAAAAGCCCCACAAATGCACCGTCTGCGGGAAGGCGTTCAGTCAAAGCTCAAACTTAATTACGCATAGCAGGAAACATACAGGTTTTAAACCCTTCGCTTGCGACCTTTGCGGAAGAGCTTTTCAAAGGAAAGTTGATCTAAGGAGGCATAAGGAAACTCAGCATACGGATGTCCGGTCGCAAGTTACTGATATTCGAAACCCCGTATCCGAACTTCGTAGTCCCGTTACTGACCTTCGCACTCAAGTTATTGACGTACGGAATCACTCAACGGATATCCGAAGCTCTGTCAATGATCT
>JAJOZX010001263.1:385000-387500 GCA_023014485.1 Bathynomus jamesi
TCACGAGTGTTCACGAGTATTCACAAGTATTCACAAGAGTTCATGAATACTCTCAGAAGTACTAACGGTATTTTAAAATACTGACAGGGACGAATCTCGATAACGGTGAAGAAGATTCATCGCAGTGAATCTTCGGGCATGAGTTTGCGGGCAGTGAATATATCCACGATAAATTTTCAAGAAACCACTGGTACTCAAGTGATTTATTAGGAATTTGCCATAGTAAATAACGTTTCGATCGTTCCCTGTTTCCCTTATCGATTTTCCCAGCCAATGTTTTTCGTCAGATCTATTTGTGTAAAAAGATATAAAAAAAGTTCCAAATCTTTGGATCACAGTTAAAGAAAAGTTGTATTTGATGAATTTATTTTTAGTGAAGTCTTTGATAAGTTGTCTTTAATAAGTTGTCTTTGATGAAAATTTTGATTAAGTTGTCTTTCATAAGTTGTCTTTGATGAAAACTTTGATTAAGTTGTCTTTAATAAACTTGAGTTTAACCCCCATTGTACAACTGCTACAAAGCGTTAAAGCGTCAAAGAACAGCATTCATAACTTTACCTACAAAAGATCCCGTTCATGGAAAGTTCATGAAGTCTTTGATGAAGTTGTCTTCAATAAAGTTGTCTTTGACAAAATTGTCATTAATGAAATCTTTGGTGAAACTATATTTAATAAGGTTGTCTTTTGATGTCGATACCCAGTTATCTTTTTCTTGTAACATCAATAACAAGGGATCCTCTAAGCGTGAATTTGACATCTGATCATTCATGATCCTGGTAAATATGTTTACCTCGACCTGACCGAATGTATTTAAGTCCTCCTTACTTGTTTCCCATTGACCTCCACTCTTTGCTTGTCCTTCACAAGGCCAGTACACTCAAAAAAAATGTCTGCTCTGTGTACCTTGGGTCCAAGTGGAGAAAAAGACTAAACGTACTCTGGGTATAAAATATGCAAATAGTACACTCGGTAGACCAAAAGTACACTGACAGTACACTGAGAGGTTTTCTTTAATCCTTGGAAATGTACTCTTCATATTTTTCACTTAGTTTCCAGAGGACACCGCTTATGAAGAAGATAACCGTTTCAGCTACTCTCTCTCTACTATCTACGTACTATATATGTACTCTTCAAGTACTTTATGTTTTACAGACTACGTTTAGTTCTTTGCTGCCACTTGGATCTAAAGTACACACAAAGGACAACGAACAGTTTTTAGAGTGTACTCGTACTTGTTTGTCTCAAAACGTCGTCAATACTTCTAATAAATAATACATTCGTTTATATGTTATTTTTCTTATTTTCTCTTGGAATTAACCTTGGTTAACCTTGATTTTGCTTCCGCCCGAATTGTTTATGCTGATGAAGGTCATGTTTGTCACCCCACCTTAGACCTACAATTTAAAGTGGGATCCGAACCACGCCCCACCAGCAGCCCAGCGTCTTAACCACTAGGTTACCCAGGGTATCCATTTATCTACCAACCAATTTTTTTTTATTGTGTGGAAGGATGAACAGCTGGGTTCTGCTGCGCGCCGCTTGCCGTCACCGAGTCTCGATCCCGGGGCCGATGGATTTATAGTCAGCGACGCTACACCACCGCGGCGCATAACAGTTATATATATATATATATATATATATATATATATATATATATACAGTATATATATATATATATATATATATACAGTATATATTATATATATATATATATATATATATATATATATATATATATATATATATATATATATATATATATAAGATGCCAGACTTTTCCACTGGGAATCAGTCCCTCTCCTCAAGTCTACAAAAACTAATTTAGGCTGGGTGGTTGTTCCTTTTTATGTACTTTGTTCAACAGAGGGCGCTCAGTAATGCCACCAATCGGGGAAAATAATTTCCCTTTAAGGGGGAAACACGAGTCGAGCCAAATACATTACATGCAGAAGGCTCGTCGCTGTACACCCTTCTCATTTCTCAGACGGGCTTGGGACACATCTTGGCTGGGTTGCAAAAAGTAATTAAATGAGGACTCAAAAATTTAGAACACTCGTAGTCACCTGTTTGGATGACGTGAACATAGTACACAAACCAACTAACTGCGAAAAATCTAAGACCTACCTACAAAAACCTAAATTATAGGCGCATTTTGTCTATATGCACAGTTTCCATTATGTGTTTTAATTGTAGGTTTACTGACGCTTATACTATATACAGGGTGGTGCAAAAGTCTGGACCCATAGGAGGGTTTATATGGAAAAAAAGTGTGGCCTGCAGGAAGTTTATTATGAAATGAAATTTAATTAACCATACACCAGTGACTAAATTATGTTAAATTTAACGTTCTAGTTCAGAATTTACAATAAGTGTTCGAATTGATGTCCATCTTCTTCCAAACACTTTTCTACTCCGTTGACACAAGACCTTTTCACATTTGTAAGCATAGTAAAATTGCCTATGGGTCCAGACTTTTGCACCACCCTGTATATATATATAT
>JAJOZX010001263.1:392500-432500 GCA_023014485.1 Bathynomus jamesi
CTGATATTACTGAAAACTGTCATGAGTGGTTGGAAATGTATAATTACACACCCGACAATGTCCTTTTACGTTAAGAATAAATTTTAATTTGGTCCATCGGATGTGAAATATTTTTGTATTATAACAAAAATAACAACGCCGTAATTTGGTGGTAGATGAGATGCCACCTACAGTAAATATGAAAAGTTTCCTTTTAACAGTTTACATTCAAATAAGATAATCCAGCCATTCCACGTGCGCCCAATTACAGTCCTTTCTCCGAATAGCCAACTAGATTAAAGCCTTTGAAATAAAACATTTACAGTAGACTAATTAAATCCTTAATCGCGTACAATATTTTACTTAAAAAACATCTGGTTTATACCATAGGAGATGCAAAACACGAGCTATGAGAAAATGTTTATGAGAACCTAACCATTAAACAATACACTGTCTTCATTTTCTTTGATTTGTCAAAAGTTTTTGATACACTTTTTACATAAAATTTTATTACATACGCTTAACACACACAACACAAGAAGAAATTGGTTCAAGTCATATCTGTCTAAACTTTATTAATATGTCAAATTACGAAGATATTTCAATTGACGATGCATTGCTAATAGAGAGCTCCCAAAGGATCTACTCTTGGGCCATTACAGTTTTTAATTCACGTATATATGTGATTTCCAGCTATGCACCACATTAAATTGAGTACAATATGCAGATGATTCCAAAAGTGACAAAACACAGCGAAATAACGTCATTCACAAGTGAAGCTTACTTTCACCTGTTTATCAGCTGTGAAGAGAGAATATGAAAAGAAATTAAAAATAACAAATTTTGGTAAACTTAAGTAATTTAGTATAACACTATACCAATTGTTTGTAAATACAGTACTTGATTTTAAAACACGGATTATGCACGAAATTCACAAATGCTTTTTTAATAATGAAGATTTGAACTCATAAACAGTCCTTTAAAAACGTTAAAATTGAAAAGTGCAAATTCGAATTATTGGTGTTAGATGGCGCTGCGTCGTTGGTGTAGTAAAATGTTGGTTAGTAAAATGTCGTTGGTGTAGTAGTATGGATGCATATTTATGAATGAAAACGTCATCCGTTAAGTGACTGTGTTCTGTAAAATTTTATATTTTGACTTATTTATATTATGACTATATTATGTTATTTATTATTATTTATATTAGAACTTATTTATATTTTAATCTTGAATGATAAATGAAATGAACAGGCAATCAGAGTACGTAAGTAAATATGTTCAATAAACTTTCATTGAATCTAAATCATCGTGTATGATTATTTCCCTAAAATATATGAATACAAATTGTTAAATAAAAAATTTATAATACCAACTCTTTGTAAAGGTAAATGAAGTTAAAGTCTTGGTATTAACCCAAATGAAAAATTAACTTTCAGGAGTAAGATACAAGAAGTCAAGACAAGATATTTATTTATATTATTCAAACTTAACCCTTTAATGACGGATGGTATCTTAAGGTCCACCAGAAATAATAATATAAATTGTACTACAATGCCTCGTTTCTATAAATGTTTCTACGTGTTTATATATAGATGTCATTTAGTTGTTGAGAAAGGAACCCAAAATGTGTATCATTTCAGTGACTAGTTACTAAAATATTTAGTTTTGAATAACAATAAAACCTATACGTTCTGGTAACAAGAGTGACCGCATATGCTGCGGACTAGTCCTTAAAGGGTTAAAAAAACCGACTGTTTCTGAAAACGCACTCCTTACCCTGTATTAGCCACTGCCCGTAGTTGAGTGGGTAACACCGTTTCTTTATATGGAAAGTGAAGACACTGAAGATGGGGGTTAGAACCCCGATGATGCTCGTAATAATAATACAAGAATTAGAACAGTGGGTCGCGTTAGTCCAGTCTGAGCCCTGTGCCAGTTCCTGCATGGCCTTTCTGACTGCTTATCATCATTATTATTACCCTATATAGCTCCTTCATCCATCCACACTTACTATATAGCATTACAACATCAGGGATGCTCAAAAAGGTATATAAAACTGAGTGTTTATAAAATAGCCAAATGACACTCTTCCTCTTAAATATATTGTAAAAATAAAATAGCCAAATGGCACTTTCCTCTTAAATATATTGTAAAAATAAAATAGCCAAATGGCACTTTCCTCTTAAATACAGGGTGTACATAAAGTCAGGATCTATTTTTGTGAAGCACTTGGAAATTATACGGAATTCAATCATAAAATGATAAAGTGGTAACATTTATTAAATAATTAAGAGTAGGATTCGACGTGACGCCCATCAGTATCCCTGCACAGCTCAAATCGTTCCGCAGCATTTCTAAACACATTCTGGAGCATTTGCGGGGTTATGTTATCTGCAGCAGTTCGTATACGTGTACGTAACTTTTCAAGACTCGTAATCTTCGTTTGATAGACGTGCGATTTGATAAAGCCCCATGCAAAGAAATCTAAAGGGGTTAAATCTGGTGATCTCGCTGGCCAAGGTCTGTTGCTTC
Source organism: Bathynomus jamesi (assembly GCA_023014485.1). Lineage (NCBI taxonomy): Eukaryota > Metazoa > Arthropoda > Malacostraca > Isopoda > Cirolanidae > Bathynomus > Bathynomus jamesi. The sequence continues at coordinate 395,012 of JAJOZX010001263.1, forward strand.
CGCGTCCGATCCAGCGATTTGGAAAACATCCATTTAGATAATCCTGAACAATTTTGGCATAGTGACAAGGAGCACCATCATGTTGATAGACGACGGGGATAGGATTGTTAGTACCGTCGTCTATCAACATGATGGTGCTCCTTGTCACTATGCCAAAATTGTTCAGGATTATCTAAATGGACGTTTTCCAAATCGCTGGATTGGACGCGGAAGCAACAGACCTTGGTCAGCGAGATCACCAGATTTAACCCCTTTAGATTTCTTTGCATGGGGCTTTATCAAGTCGCACGTCTATCAGACGAAGATTACGAGTCTTGAAAACTTACGTACACGTATACGAACTGCTGCAGATAACATAACCCCGCAAATGCTCCAGAATGTGTTTAGAAATGCTGCGGAACGATTTGAGCTGTGCAGGGATACTGATGGGCGCCTCTCGTCGAATCCTACTCTTAATTATTTAATAAATGTTGCCACTTTATCATTTTATGATTGAATTCCATATAATTTCCAAGTGCTTCACAAAAATAGATCCTGACTTTATGTACACCCTGTATATTGTAAAAATAAAATAGCGAAATGGCACTTTCCCCTTAAATATATTGTAACAATAAAATAGCCAAATGGCACTTTTCCCCTTAAATATATTGTAAAAATAAAATAGCCAAATGGCACTTTTCCCCTTAAATATATTGTAAAAATAAAATAGCCAAATGGCACTTTCCCCTTAAATATATTGTAAAAATAAAATAGCCAAATGGCACTTTCCCCTTAAATATATTGTAAAAATAAAATAGCCAGATGGCACTTTTCCCCTTAAATATATTGCAAAAATTAATGTGTAGATTATGTTTTTTTAAATAAAGTTTTTTGAGTTTGATTTTCAAAAACAAAAAATAATTAGAAACTTAAAAATTACTTTTTAAACTAATCCAATTATATATTTTTTATGCAGGAAGGAGGGGCCAAGGGTGAATGCCAGTAAATAATAAGAATTTAGTTTTGTTACTTAAATTATAAGAATGATAATTCTTTCTTTATAACCAAAATAGATACCTTAAAAATTACCAATCAGCATTTGGATACGTCTTGCAATGGTTTGCCTCACCTAAACATAGTGCATAATTATGTAGCGAGGGGACCTACAGCTTTAAATGGGGGTCTGAATCATCTACGGGTCGCTATATCGCCTGAACGCAGAGGACAGTCACCCATCCAATCGAATAAACCCAGCGTCGCTTAACTTCGCTGAACTAACGAGAAGCGGTGTTACGACATGGCACTCACGGACAAAGGCACCATAATTAATGTAATTACCATTGAAGATTGCTCTGCAAAACCAACTCATATATATATATATATATATATATATATATATATATATGGTGAATTAAAAGTCCTGCCTCAAAAATAACTACTTTTGAGGCAGGATTTTTGACTCACCCTATATACAGGGTGTTCTAAAATTACCTAGTAAACTTTTATATGAACGTAATGTCTTAACGAAATTTTTGCGATATTTTACAATTTTATTTCAAATATCGAAACAATAAGAAAAGCAACAATAATTGTTTATTTTTTATTTTCAAGGTGTCTACCTTCAATTTGAACACATTGTTCACAATGTCCGACTACTGATTGACAGACATATAAAATTTACTGGGTAATTTTAGAACTCTCTCTCTCTCTCTCTCTCTCTCTCTCTCTCTCTCTCTCTCTCTCTCTCTCTCTCTCATATATATATATATATATATATATATTATATTATATAAAGTTGTCTCAGAGATGGAAATCGGTCGGTCGTCTGTCGTAAAAGTTTGAAAGGCCATAAATTCCATGTATATAAAGTTCATTGTGTCCAAATACTTCTTGGTGATGATACTGACGAAGAGGAAGCTTTTTGACTGGGTAACGATACAAGAAAAATATGTAACCATAGTATTTCGTTTAGCACTTGCCTGACACCGTGCTCATTAAGAAGCATGTTTATATATGAATGGATCATTGAATTGCCGCAATGTTCGTTACTGCCATGGTCTGATGAGAGCTCGCTGCACTGAGGATGGGATACACACGTCCAAAATAACTGCCAGATTTCGGTGTCGTCCACCATGCATGGCAAGGTTTGAAGAAGTTCTTGAATGTTGTCTGGCCAACGTGATTCTTCGAAACTGTGCTGCAATCTGGTGCATCAATTCACTGCCTTACATGTCTATAACTGATTGCATATAACTCGCTGCCTGGCAAATGGATAGTACCGGGTGACCCTGTTGAATGACATTCCATCCTCCGAATATTTTAAGGGTCGCGGTCACGTAACATTTACGAATTAAAAGTGAATATTCGAAAGGGGGTTCTGCAGGAATGGTACGCAGTGTACGTATTAGTTTATGTAAGATAAATGACGCATGTAACGGCTTCACGCCCTCTACTTTGAACATTTATATTGAATTAGTAAATATCCCATATGGGGTTGGGCTCCTTTTCGTTAATCACCCAATATATATATATAGCTCTCTCTCTCCTCTCTCTCTCTCTCTCTCTCTCTCTCTCTCTTGCTGCCCTTCTTTTCACCTAAACCTGACATCACGGTGGATCTGTATTCAACCTAAGGTCACTGTCATCTAACGAACCAAATATATATATATATATACACGTTAATACTGAAATGAAAAATGAATCTGTACGATATTATATTAGTCACCTTAATGGTGTGACGTTAAATCTGACGATAGAATAGGTTTCGAAAGACTATTTATCCAAATCTAAGGGTATGAAGAGAAGTTAACCCTTTACCGCCGAAACAGACGAATTGGTAAGGTTTCAAGTACACATATTCATAATTTAACTCAACAAAAGATTCCGGCAGTAAATGATTAAGGGCTGCGATACAAAGTATATATATAAAAAAAAAACATTAAACATATTACTGAGTTTTAGTTACGATTATTCGTTAATTAAAAATGAAACAAGACGTGCTGAATTACATCAATATAAACGTACGTTGTGTTTATTAATATATTTACAGTGAAGAAGAACTTGCTAGTACGTTCAATAATAATTCGCAGTTTTGTTTTAAAAAAAAACAAAAAAAACTGGAGGGTGAATGCACTGTGGTCGATGTTAATTTACCGTTTCATTATGTTGAAGAAAATGATGAAACAGAGTGCAGTATAATGTTGATGGATGATGTAAAAGTGATGTACCATTGTATATATGAGTATTTAGGTCAACATCAGTAATTGAGAAAGAGTAACAAAGGCACCAAAAAATGCTTAATGGGAATATAGAGGATAAAAGAGTACCTCAGTCTAGCTGAAAAGAAGTTTCAGCATTTACGTACGTTTTTAACTTGTACAGGGTGGCCCATAAGTCACAATCGGTTATAATTAAAGCGAAAATACAAAAAAATCAAATTAAAAGTTTATAATAAGTTTAATAAGTTTAGAAATATTTATTAATTATTCACAATGCAAAATATGACCATCTCGACAAATATTATTTCCTTATATAAAATACGCTAGATAGATTTTAGCTTTAATTATAACCAGTTGGGACTTATGGGCCACCCTGTATATGTGTTTCATTAAACAAAATTTACCCCGAAACATTAATTAAATTTTGAGACCAGATTAGTACAATTTTTTTAGGCATTTCCTATTTTTCTTCCCTCTTAAAGAGCGATCAAATAGGGCGAACATACTAGGGGTGGTACGAAAGTAATGCCTCCTATTGAATTTACGAACTGAAAAATACGAGGTATTACTTTCGTACCGACCCTCGTATTTAATTTTCCTTTGACAACGTATGTACAAGAAGTTTAAACCTAAAATAAATATAGAAATTTTACACTGTATACCAAGGTAGCATTAGTACACTGTAAAAATAGTTTTTAACCCTTTAACGATGGATGGTACCTTAAGGTCCATCAGAAATAATAATATAAATTGTACTACAATGCCTCGTCTCTATAAATGTTTCTACGTGTTTATATATAGATGTCATTTAGTTGTCGGGAAAGGAACCCAAAATGTGTATCATTTCAGTGACTAGTTACTAAAATATTTAGTTTTCAATAACAATAAAACCTATACGTTCTGGTAACAAGAGTGACCGCATATGCTGCGGACTCGTCCGTAAAGGGTTAAAGTATAAACACTTTTTTAAACACTTCTCTATCCCTAATTCCTTCACACTCTACTCTCTCGAAAGAAGGCGCGAGCGGTACGCAATAATTAATATACATCTGGAAAATACTTAAGGGCTCTGTCCCTAACCTTAGAAATGAAATAGAAACAAACTGGAATGAGAGAAGAGGCAGATTTTATACGGTCCCAGCTGCGGTGGGACAAGGGGCCATGAAAACGAGGAGGTAAAATACCCTCAGAATAAGAGGCCCAAAGCTTTTCAATGTTCTACCAAAAGAAGTGAGGAATCTCCAGCACACCGACCTGAATAACGTCAAGAACCAGCTGGACAGATTTCTGTGCAAAGTCCCTGACCAGCCATGCGTGGCTGGCTACGAGGGCAGGATAAGATCAGACAGCAATTCCCTCCTTCACCAAATCCCGCAAATGAGGCAGGATGCTGCAGAGGGGTCGACCGTAGGTCGATCCTGAACCGTCGTTCGAACTCACCTAAACTCAACCTAAACTCTGTCAAAAATCTAAGCATGTTTAAAATCTACGGTGTTTAACTGAAGATATTTTTAATAGGTGTTTATCCAGAGGCGGCGGAACGGGGGCGGGGAGCCGGCGGCTCCCTCTTAAATTGACAGAGGGGGGCCAGGCCCCCTTGGCAAGCGAAGACATTTTGACATTTTAAACTTTAGAAAGCTTGTTTTTCAAAGTAAAATGTAAGTAAATATTTATTTTGTGTTTGGTCTATGTAACATATTTCGTAAATTGTAAGTTCGTAACTGTAACACTTTAGCATGTTGACGCAATCTAGTGAATGTAGTCTAGTAGTATACTAATTAGTGATGTAGGTCACATCCGCATCCGCATCCGCGGAACATCCGCACATTTTCTCGCATCCGCACCCGCATCCGCACTTTGGACTGCGGATGTCGTGCGGATGTGGACCGTTGAGATAAAACGTCATTAATAAGCGGAAATTATCAAATTCTACTATATTAATAGAACTAGTTCATTGTGCGCAAAAGTGATGCAAGCGACAAGACGAGAGGCTGTTCTTGTATGAAGTTACTCTCTTGCAACCTACTTAGATCCACGTTACAAAGCTAAGTTATTTTCACCTAGTACATTAGACGAGTTAAATCATCACTTGGCAAAGCAGTTGAAGAGTTTCAATCTCTTGAATCTGTCGCTTCGCCACCCACCAAAAGAATAAAAGTTTCAGTGACAGAACCAACACCTTCAACAAGCAAATCTATCACAGAATCTGTCTCTCAGTTTTCTTGAGTCAAGCAGCAATGACGAGACCTACGCGATGTCAAAAGATGTAGTAAAAATGATCGAGAGCTATCACCAAGAAAAACGCCTGGTTGCATGTGACAATCCTATTAGTTGGTGGAAAAATACGCAGAATATCTATCCATACTTGAGTAAACTTGCAAGGAAACATTTAGCCTGTCCTCCAACAAACGTACCAAGCGAGAGATTATTTAGCAGTGCTGGATTAATATATGATGAAAAGAGAAAGAGACTGGCAGCAGAAAAGGCAGAAAATTAATGTTCCTTAAGCATAACCTTCCTATAATTAATTTGAACATTAAACGATGAACATCTTAGTTTACTTTATTTTAATTACTCATTTATAAATATGCCTAATAAAACTTTAAACTTAATATAAATAGTTATCAAGCTAATTAAAGATCTCTTTCTATATGGGTGGAGGTTGGGGAAAGAGGACGGTGGGATGCATTTGAGTTGGGTTCACGTCCCGCATCCTGGTAACACAATTATGGTTTCTAATTGTGGCTGAAACTCAACAAAATATAACGAATTTATTTGCAGACGAATTCACTAATTGATTTCTATATTAGTTAGATGCTTGATATTATTTTATATGTTCGAGAAAAGTACAGCAATTATTGTACAATTAATCAATTATACTACATTATAGCTACAGCTCTCTATATATAATAACTTATTATATACGTTAAACACAACAAATCTCGAATATATCCTAAAAAATAACGAAAATGTAGACATCCGCATCCGCATCCGCGGATGTTGAAATCAAACATCCTCATTCGCATCCGCATCCGCGGATGTGAAAAAAATGACATCCGCTACATCACTAATACTAATCAATCCTACTTGATCCCCACTTCACTTACGCGCTGACGTTTCGACGCTACTGTCTTTCAATTCTACAGGGTGTATGATAAGTAACTCCCTATTTTAAAATTCGCATAACTTCCCTATTTCTTACTTAATTTTAATGAAACAAACTGTAAATTATTCAGTATTTATTGAAGTTTTCATTCACAATCTTCCTCGAATAACTGCTGAACGTAATGTGGTTTCCAAGTTCTGAATGAAAGGTTTTTCTTAAGAACTGTCTGAACAGTGTAATAGGTTAAACCACTTTCTCGGGCTCCTGCACGAACAGATTTTTGGGGGGCTTCTCGTAAACATTAAATTCACAGTTTCAATGTTTTCAGGAGTTCGTGAGATTGATGGTCGTCCTGATTTCTTCTTGTTTCCCACAGAATCAGTTGCCATTAACTTCTGATGACAATTTTTCATTGTCTTAGCATCCACCGTTACATGGATACCATTTTCACTCCTCCACCATCGTTGAACTCTGGTTACTAAACCCCAAACCTCATAATGGTCTGCAATTTTGGCCCTCTGCTGAATTGTTAACCTTATTGCCATTATTCACCCTGAAATGAAAACAAAAACCTCAATTAATACCTTAATTATATTAACAAAAAATTAAAAAAAACATTAAATACTGAATAATTTAGTTTTTTCGTTAAAATTGATTAAGAAATAGGAAAGTTATACGAATTTTGAAATAGGGAGTTACTTATCATACGCCCTTTACTATATGCGATGCGTTTAATGGATAAAATAATATAATAGTTTGTGTTTCCTCAAACTGTTATGTTATACAGGATATGAAGGTGTCCAAATTGACTGCGTAAAATATTGTATTTTGGATGTGGTATTTTAATTTATGCAAGATTTAAGCAAATTCTGACAGTTTATTTAATATATTCAATATTTCACTTTGAAAGTTAGTTATTCTCTTAATATTATACCTAATATTTTATTCTCTGATACAGTGTTAATTATAATAATTATCTATATGTATATTTATTATCTATAATCTATATGTACTGTATATTTATCATGTATATGTATCTTTATTATCTATAATCTATATGTACAGTATATTTATCATCTATATGTATATTTTATTATCTATAATCTATTATATGTATACTTATCATCTATATGTATATTTATTATATAATCTATATGTATATTTAAATTTATATTCTGTTTTCTATTTGTTATAATCATATATGAAGTCTTTGATAGATTTAACGATTGCATTCAGTGGATGAGTTCCATGTTTGTTCCATGTTTGTTCTGTCTTGTAAGTACTGAAGTCTTTAAAAGATATGAGGAATGACGTTCATCTCTATACTTAATGATCATTGCGGTGTGGCAGTTATGACAACTCAGTGATATAACACAGAAACAGAAGGATCCCAATAACGAACCATGTGGCACTCCGTGTGATTGATTTAAAATCGGATTCACCTTTATCTACTTTAATATATTGCTATCTGTAAGTTAAATAGAACTTGAATCAGTCTAAAGATAGGCCTTTTGCTCATAATGAGCCAATATTTAGGTTAGAACTGAGTGTTCTACTAAGTTAAAAGCTTTGGATAAGTCTAGGAAGAGCGCAATTGAGTTTTTTATTATCGTTTGTATCTTTATGAAGCTTCTCAGATGAAGCAATAACAACATCTTCCGTTGAGGTTTCCGCCTCGAAACCGAACTGATACGGTGACAAAAAAAAAAATCTCTGAGAAACGCTATTGATATTCGATATATGATTTACCGAAAATTTTTCCCTTGGTCGGCAAAAGAGATATTGGACGATAATTTGTGGCTACTTCCGGATTACCATTTTTAAATATAATGCGTATGCTGGCTACTTTTAGAAGATTCGGGCAATATCCGGTTTGAGGAGATTAATTATAGAGGAGGGCAAGCAGTTGAGAAATAATATTACTACAAGATTTATATATTATTTTAAGAAGGAAATGAAACAGCCGCAATCATTAGTAATATTATTTGACTTAAATATTAAATATATGCCTGCCAACGTATATTTATTGGTAACCAAACTTAAATATGTGTTTATCAGTTTACATTTAATCTAAACGGATCAATCAAATTTTATTTTATATAAAACTTTCAACACTTTGTAGTATTATACTCGTATTTATAATAATAGAAGTCAGAAGCAATTTGCTTTAAATTAATTGCTACGGAGCCAACCTTTCCCACGCTTTCTCTTTAAACTACAAATTTCAACTGATAAACAGGACAAAGCGCATGCGCAAACAGAGCAATAATGGTTTATATTATTATATACGAGTGTGTGTATATAAACATTAAATTTCTAAATGACCTTGTATCAAATCTCTAATATATGATAATTTTCCTTAAATATAAACATGTTTTCCTAAACGGCGTTTTAAAATGAGCTAAAACAGACTCAGTGCATTGGTATTTAAACACCTTAATGACGCTTACAAACAATACTTTTAGAGTCTAGAGACTTATGATTAGGTTGTAAATGATGCTGTTTAGGGGAATTACGCATCTCTTTTATTGCAAAGCCTCTATGACTCGGACCAATGAAACGTCTTGGCATTTTCGAATACTGCAGAGAGTAACTTCAGCTCATTGTTTAGCAAGTGCTTTTTCGAAAAACCACGAAAGGTTTCAGTAAAAAAGACAGCACTAACCTAACTGTATCCTTACAATAGTCTTTGTAGCTGATATAATAATAATAATAATAATATTAATAATAATAAATATGTTCCCTTTAGAACACTGTATGGTGGAAAACCTTGCACTGATCAAGGAGTAGGGAGGTCAAGATATAAGGTCAAGGTAGGAGAGAGGAAACAGGTAAATAAATAAAAAACAAGCAAATAATGAAAATAAAAATAAATATAATGAAATATATAAAAATTGTAAATGAAAAGGAAAAATACATTAATAAATTTCTAAAATGATAAAATAAAAAAAAACAATGAAGAATATAAGAAGACTGTTGCCATGGATACGAATAGGGAGAGGAATTGCAATATGGAGTGCAATGGGGTGGGGGCAATTGCAATGTTGCAGAGAGTATGTTGTATATCTCTTGCAATGTTGCAGGGCTATTTTAACTTCCCCCCCCCGTTTCTCCTAAATGCTACTCACTTTCACGGATTTGCAATGTTGCACTGCAGTTGCGTTTGCAACTTTCGTCCTAATTGAAGTGACCAATACTACTGACATAGCTGTGAAAAATGTTCTTATCGTCTTCTTCATGTCTTCATTAAAATGATAATAGTTACATAAATCCCTGAAAGGGGCGATTCGTATTAACAACAGTAATTTTTGTACGTTTTATACTCATCACAAAATTTGATGTTTTTAAATGAATGAATCTTTGAAAATATATTTTTTAAACTGAGCTTGTGATGCGTTTGGCCTTTCAAAAACGCTATCTTGTTTAACCTTTTGTAGCATGAGGGTCTTCTCTGAGTTAAAATAAAATCGTTTGGCGTCAACCACAATCAGATCAGTGAAAAGGCGAAGGGGAAAGTATTTGCGTTAAGGATTAAATGAACCTGTGTAAGGAATCGTCAGTAGAATTGTCGTGTAAAGTAAGAAATAAACTTTTGTTGTAAAACAGACGAAGTCTTGAATTAGATCTTAAATACCATTTAAAGAAGAGTATTCTCTGAAACAGTTTGAATCATAACCTAAAATAAGAAATTTTATTGAATTTAAACAAGGAATTGATTTGGGTTTCAGACCAACAAAGTACAGTGTTCGAAATTATCCGAAATCAGCTAAGGATTCTTAGTTAGCGACGCTAACCACTACACCACCGAGGAGCATACTCGTAAGATTATATTTACTTGGAACTGGGATTAATTTTATTGTGGAAAAATTAAAAATAATTAATGTAAATAGAATTTTATATGTGTTTAATCAAGCTAAATTTATTTTCAAGTAATATTATTTATTTAGTTCAACAAAACTGGTTTCTAGTAATTTTGAACACAGTACTTTGTTAGTTTAGAAATCCAAGCGAATTCTTTGTTCAAATTAGATATAGAATCTTTGTATGTACGTTAATTAAGATAATGAACTGGCGAAAGATTAAAAATTCATTCCAGAAACCACCAGAAATCCAAGAAAAGTTCAAAGTTGTATTGAAATAAGTATACGACATTAAAAGGACCCTTACGCAGGAATGATTGGCACTTAAATGATTATCCTACACTCAAAATAAAACCACCTAAATTTCAACTGTAGTATGCCAAAATAGGTACAGTGTGTGGAAAGTAGATCTGGTGAATTTTAGCATGAAATCTGGTGTATGACAATACTGATTTGGGGCATGACACAAAGTAAACAAAAAAATTTCCTTCATTCTGCCATGGGATTGAGTGTTGCGCTACTCAGTTGGAAATGCTGTTTGGGCACATCATAAGTTGAGCTTTAAACTAATTAGAGTTTAAAAGAAAAATAGATGTGGGTCATGTAGCAGATGACTTTGATAAGGACAATAAATTTGCATATAACAACAAATATCAGTTAAGATACATTTACATGTCACAAAGATCTTGATTGGTTAAAATTGGTCACGTGGGAAGCAACTGATCAATAGAAGGTTACCACATAACCTAGTACAATATGGTTGCTGTGAAACTCGATGTGGGCCAGATAAGTGGTAAAGTCTGGTAGACCATTAGGATTGCATCAAACTAATTAAATTTCTGAAATGCGCAATAAATATTGTAAAATAAATAAATAAAGAAATAAATGCTAGTCCCACAGAAGAAGGGAGACAGTGTTTGAGAAATCTAGACCTAAGTAAACAGATTGTAAGTTGAGGACCAAATTGAGAAGTTTGGCAAAGCTGACCAAATACGTGGTACTTCCAAACTAAGTTGCTAGTTGCAAGCTTGTTGAGTTCCCTTCAGATAAATGGCATGAATAAATGGGCAATGGATATCACTTATTCCATTTTATATAAGGTTTGGAGTCACTGTGACCCATCTGAAGTTGGTATATCACTTCTGCCAAATTTCTCATATTGGTTAAGGCCGAGAGTTAGACTGCAAATGGAAATATAGGGTAAGACCAGATAAATTATCATGGTGTTGTAAACCAAAGATTCTATTGTGTTTTGGCCAAGATTTGGATGTTATGTAAGAATATGGCAATGTAATTGTATCAGGGCACAGATAATTATAAATGTAATTTTGTTTATAGGCAGAATCAGTGGAAGCACTGAAGAGCTTGTTGGTTTGCCACTAACCCCAGCTTGGACGGGTGTAGACTGTAGAGGACATAAGGAGCCCACCTGCAGACAAATGAGAAATAGCCAGACAGGAGCAATTCCTAGTGTGTACTGGGAAAAGTTGCAAGCTGATGCGAGTATAGTTTCAGAAGCAAGAGCATTGGAGGTTTCTCTAGAGCAGGGGTCCCCAACCTTTTTGCGCCGAAGAGCACATTCAAGACTACCGGTAGTGCGGCGGGCACCATTTACTTTTTCAAAGCAAATTTATAGTTGGACTTAATAATGAACATAATACACAAAAAAAACCATTTAATTCCTATGTAAAATAATGAACATAATACACAAAAAAACATTTAATTCCTATGTAAAATAATGAACATAATACACAAAAAAGAACATTTAATTCCTATGTAAAATAATGAACATAATACACAAAAAAAAACAAGGATGGGCTAACTAAGAATCTTAGAAAAATTATCAAAACGATAACTTAATTTATTTATAAAAAAATCATTATTTTCAAATAAATGAGCATCTGTTTCTGTAATTAACTACTAAAATTTAATAAAATGTTAAGTATGTTACATATTTTAAATATTTAGTAACTAAATATTTAAAATATGTAACATACTTAACATTTTATTAAAAATTTAAATAAAAACTTATCAATCGTAGTCAGTCAGTGGCGGGCACACGCAAAAGGGTCGGCGGGCACAGGGTTGGGGACCCCTGCTCTAGAGTATCCGCAAGTAAAACAATCCGTTTATTTAGAAACTAAACACAAGAGCTTTGATGTGCAATAATAAAGTCATTCATTTAGTGTGGCACTGTAAAAGAAAATTAAAACTCCTGTGCATAGTGTTAAAGTGTGAATGGACAGTACTCACAAACGGTACTAACAATGGTATGGCCTGCATGATAATGACCCAATAGTGTGTTTCTAGATCATGGTAATGGGTACAAGTTTTATAGAGTATTGAATTTAATGCAGAAGGTTAATCAATTTTAGTCCTCAAAATTTATTTCATTGGTCTCTGTAAATTTATGAAGAAATTGGGTACACACCTAAAACGGGTATAATTGCAGGGGTACTTTTGTTAATGAAGTTAATTTAGGTATTGGTCTCTACTTAATAAATTGTAGATATTAATCATTAGTAAGATTCTCCACTGTAATTGATTCATTTTGGGCCAACTAATTGAGAATTAAATTTGAATGTGGGTATGTAATCGAGTCATAAGGAAATCATTCCCAAAGTAAAGTTAAAAAGATTGGCAAGCTTGGGTAATATTTGAACCTTATTAGTATTGGTATTAATATTTAAATCTTGTTAATTTTAAGTTTTGTCATATAAAGTTAAATTTTTTAATTTATGTGTTTCATCAACCCGGGTTACCATTGAGGAGTCACATCAACTTTATGGAATCACAATTCTACTTGATTAGACAACATAGTCACAAATTTGTGACAAGAACTTATAACTTCTTTATGAGGGTGCATTCTAAGGGAAGTTTTTTCTTCTTCTGGGCATCAAACCTTCCTGACTGATAATATAATAATTTCTTTTAATGATACACAATTTCTTTACATAGAAAAAATGGTCTTCAAAACTTCTTTTTGGAGTGTGATTTGGGGCAATAGAAAATAATATTTCTATGAAAAGTCTTAGTTTTATGTGTAATGTAGCATTTATTTCTAAATTTACCTTCAAACAAAAGATGTTTACGTCAATTTTCAATGTTTAGATCAAAATCCATAATATAATGAAGGAAATGTATTACTTTAAGTTCAAATGTTTAGGAAGATTGTTTCTTTCAAATAACACAGACTATGTCATTATATGTCCAGAAGGTTGTTTATTGTATTTTATACAAATTAGTAATAATAAATTTCAAAACCAGAAAGATGATAAAGTTTTTCTAATTTTTCAATTTCGTATCTATTTTTTGGGGGCAAAGAATAAAAGAATCAAATACATGGTTAAATTTACCAACCAATTCAAGTGGTTAATCCAACCAATAGTCTGTTTGTATCAAACGTTTAATTTGTTAACAGAGACATAATCACGGTTGGTGCAAACATGGTACATACGTATATGGTTGGATGAACCATTCGGATTGGTTAGCAAATATTTAGCTTAGTAATTTCCTTCGTATACATGCATACATACATACATACATACATACATACTATATATATATATATACACTCATTAGGGTTGGTGCTCATACTTTGTGTGTACACAATCACGAGCTTTTGAACATTAAATATCATAAGAAAACAGCATCTTTTCACGTCAAATGCAGCTCACATTTTTCCACGTTAAAAACAATGTAAGTTTAATAGATGATAATTTGATTAGGTTAAATATTACTTAACTTTTTGTTTTGTTTTTACAAGTATTTTATACGTTTATATTTAATCCGTTATTTGTTTAATCTGAAGTGAAAGATTATTCGATCGGTCATTTCAAAATTGTCCTATAAAAAGTATTTTTGGGTTTCAAAATTTAAGCAAGAGCAAATGTGTGTGTGTGTGTGTGTGTGTGTGTGTGTGTGTGTGTGTAATAATAAGAGTAAATGCTATATTGATCATGTAACGCAAAAATTTAATCAAGTAAGAAATTATAATTGATGACAGCTTTTTAGTGGAGATGACGTAGGAATTAAGAGAAAATGTGAAGGTAAGATTCGCCATTTGTTTCAGTAAAACAAATTTTTGCTTCACTCCTTTTGCCTTTTTCCCAGAGAAAGCGCGGGAAAACAAGTGACAGTCGGGGTGAGTGGCAGGAGGCGATTGGATCTTCTCCCTCGGGCATCATAACCTGTAATGGGTCCGTTAATGCCAGCAACTCCACTAATAGAATTCGAGCAAACTGTAAATAATGTAAAAGGCATTTGTTACGGGATAAAAGATCAAGGAAATGGCGATGGTTGTTCGGGGCACGAGGAAACCCTCTCCCCTGCGACGTCTAACCGGGTTCTCTCATTCGTTTCGGGACGTTTTCTATTAAGTTTGGGACGAGGCGTCTCCCGTTTCCTTGAAACGCACGGAGAGCGAACGATGCCGAGAGGGAGAAAGCGAAACGGAGAGAGCCTGTTCGATGGAGGCATTTTCATTGGACGAAGCAACTCAGCGCAAACAAATCACTCGTCGTTACAGTGGCGAGTCGATGTCGGGTGAAGAAGTGTTTTTCCAAGCTTCGAACCCCGCAAATTGGATTCAAGTGTCGAGGCTCGTTTAGAAGAAAGGTTCTCCTTGCATATTGAGAGGGAGGAGGTATTATTATTACGCCATGCGCCATGTATAAGATTAGGAGAAGAGCATTGAGAGATTTTTGTATTTGTCATTCTGTCCTTCGTATACGGAGGAGGTTGGAATGTCAGGAAAGGTTAATACCACTGGAACAAACTTTTGATGAAAGGTCTTGAGGATACAATAAAAGCCACTTGTGATGGAGCCAACAAAACAAAGAACAAATGACGATCAGACACTAAAGCTAAATTGCGAATGCGATTACTACAGACTAAATAAAATTAGATTTTTTCTTATACGACTTTATATATATATATGTACTTTTGGTGTTTCTAATTCCTATAAACGTATATATATATATATATAATATATATAAGGAGACTCTTTGTTGCTGACTTTTGTATGACAAACTAATTCATATTTTTTCATACAAGCACTGATCAAAATCCAAGCCAGTATATGACCATATAAGGCATAATAATTTTGCTTAACCTCACGCAGCGTTTTCCTTAGTGCATTGTAACTCCTTGTGCTGCGTACGAGACAAGACGATTGTCTCTCATAAACGAAGTAAATAAACCTCTATGACAGCAATGGTTAATATGCAACAATTACGTAATATTTATCATTACTAACATGTTAAATTGGTAAATAAACTTGGCAAAATATAGTGAAGTTTGTTTATCAGTAAGAAGCATCATTTCCGTAAAGTAATTCTTAGTTCTGTGAGACCAACTAAAAATGGTATCAGCAGCGTATTCGTTGCAGGGAACTCACAATGCTAATTTCAACTCATTATATTACAAGGTTACTCTTTAAAGAAAATATTACAAGGTCACTTTTTAAAGAAAATATTAAAAGGTCACTTTTTAAAGAAAATATTAAAAGGTCACTTTTTAAAGGAAATAATACAAGGTCACTTTTTAAAGAAAATATTAAAAGGTCACTTTTTAAAGAAAATATTAAAAGGTCACTTTTTAAAGAAATATTAAAAAGTCACTTTTTAAAGAAAATATTAAAAGGTCACTTTTTAAAGGAAATATTACAAGGTCACTTTTTACAGAAAATAATACGAGATTACTTTTAAAAGAAATATTACAAGATCACTTTTTAAAGAAAATATTAAAAGGTCACTTTTCAAAGAAAATACTACAAAACTACTTTACAGAGATTCAAAGCAACGAAGAAAAAAAAAGAAAAAAACTATTCCACCTTGCAATTATTTCTTGTAAAAAAAAATTTTTTTTTTTTTTAATTATTTTATTTCATTTCTTTTCATTTTTATACAATTTCGTTTTGTTAAAATAAAGTTGAAAGAAATATCTCTCAAGTTTTCTTCACAAAACTTGAGATTTCTACTTTGCAGTATTTATCCTGAATCGCCTTTTTACACAAAGTTCAAAAGGAATCTTTTAAGACATTTTAATTGATTATATATATATATATATATATATATATATATATATATGATGCAAACCCACACCCACAAGGAAAGAAAAAATTATTCCAAGGCCTTTTAAAGTATCATATATTCGAGAGTACACCTCGTCAGGGAATGTTTAAGTGTGAAATTTACCCCATATATATATATATATGTGTGTGTGTGTGTGTGTGTGTATAATAGATACACACATGTGTGTGTGTGTGTGTGTGCAAATAATAGGTCAGTTAGTCGATAAGTCCTGCCTATTTTAACCCTTTAACATCGGAATTTTTTGTACGGTTATGTAGTGGAAACGTTACCAATTTGTACGATCGTCCTTTTAGGTTTAAGGTCAATACTGAACCGTCGTTCGAATCCATCAAAAGATATAATATATATATATATATATATATATATATATATATATATATATATTATATATAATTCCTTTTTTTGTGGTTGTTTCTTCCTCATCCACTTTAAGGCCAGTGGTGTAATCTCATCCACTAACGATCTGAGAGGGAAAGAAGACGAATTTAGTGGAATTCCTTCTTCCAGAGAGCGCTTCTTTGTGTATTGAGGTGAAAGACTTAGTTTCATTGTTAATATATTGAAGAGTTGACCTCATTTACTTTGCTTTCTATTACATGTATCTACACACACACACACACACACACACACACACACACACATATATATATATATATATATATATATATATATATATATATATATATATATATATAGGTGCAAACATACATAAATACATGTAGAGATAAGCAGAGAGACACGCGTGTACTGTTATAATCTGTAAAATAATTTGTAATGGGTAGTTTTCCCCGAGAAGTTCACGGCAGAAATATATTTGGTTTCAACAGCAAAGTATGTTTGGTAACTATCATATTTGCCAGAAAGTTCAAACGTTAATTTGATCATGCGATGATCCCACTCAGCCCATGTTTATTTCTATGTTAACTAACTTAAATGGTTTGTGCAATCATAGCATTGGATTATTAATCACGTAAATTGGTTGGCAAGCAGTTGGTTGGCGTAGCAAAGTATGTTCTCTGTGTTCATCTTTCTCTTCAAGGCTAAAACTAATTAAAAGAGCAAAATAGATCAAGAGATACGCCATTTTAGTAGTCTGGTGAATCTCTGCGATTTATCTTATATAAACAATAATATTTACACTCCGCATAAATACAGTTAAAAAATATTATTCCTGATGTCGTGTCGTATTTATTTATGCGATTATACAGGGTGAGCGAAAAGTCCCTATGCATCTGTCCACTTCTAACACAGTGCAGGTACAGGTTCACTACACTTCTTGCAGGTGCACAGGGACTTTTCGCTCACCCTGTACTACTAGCGTTAACAACATCACTACCAACTCATTGATTTAGATACACGGTTGAAGTATAGACGAGTTATTTCTTTCTGTTTCCTCTAATGTGGGGTTACGTTGTAATCAATGTCGTATCACCGCTTCTCATCGACCAGCGACGTTAAGCGATATTGAATCTAGGCAGTAGTTGGATGGGGGACTGTCCTCTGCGTCCAGGTTATGTAACGACCAGTGATTCGAATCCCACGTAAAGCTATAGGTCCCCTCTATCATATAACCTTAGATGTTGCGAAGGAGATTAAGAACCTCATCAAACAAAACCATTCCTCTGATCTAGGATTTACAGGATGACTGAGTATCCTCCGATTTCATAATAGCCAAAATTTTAAAATTAGAAAGTGGTAGCTATAATTTGGACTTCATATCAAATAAGGCTTTATAAGTTGGACTTCCTTTGGTTGGTTGGTTGGTTAATCTGTTTTACGTCCAAATGTTGGCAGTGAGACAGGCAGTAATACTACTAACCAGGAAAAATAAGTCCCTTTGAAAAGGAGAACTGGGTAAAGACAAATAAATTACGTGCAGCGGGCTCGTCACTACACCATCTTCCCCATTTCTCAGACTAGCTTTGGACATGGCTAGGTTTTCCACTAGAGTGGGTGTTCTGTTTATAAGCATCAACCCGGTTAACTGGGAGCTAAATTAAATTACGTGGTTATTAAAGCCTTACTAGAAATTCATTTACTCATTTAGTTGGTTTATGTAATTTCGTGGCTCAATTGCTGATTATTTAAGAGACGTGGTTTTTTTTAAATTAACGTATACTGAACAGTGTTAGTTAAATTTGTATGTAATTTAACGCTCTGTTGCATAGTGTTCCGTTTGCTAATTTTATTATGGCTAACGCCAGACGATTTTATCCAGTCATATAGGAGAAGTGGGTACGCAAGAAAGGGTTAAAACGTGGCTATCGATCCAAAAATAATAGAAGTTATAAAACCCACAAAATAATATTCAAGTTTTCTGGTGACACCTTCCACTCGTCAAGTCTGGCACAACGCATCTAAAGATCAAACAATATTCGGACCTAGTATGTTTCATGGACTGCTCTCGATTTTCCTACGAAATTGCAAACAAGGGCAGTCGATGACCCTGATTTTGTTTCTGCAATCGGTTTTCTTGAGAAACCTAACCTAACCTAACCTAACCTAACCTAACCTAACCTGACCTGACCTAATCGAGTTTCTTATACTATTGTTTTTTGCAAGATATCGCACTAATTCTTGTCATACCACACCAGCTCGGACTTATTCAAAAAGATGTTGGAGTGTATTGCGTCGTTTCAGTAAATAAATTTATTCAATATCCAATAACATTTTTCTTTATCATTTCTCAAAAAAACCGATTGCAGAAACAAAATCAGGGTCATCGACTGCCCTTGTTTGCAATTTGGTCTCAGCTGTAAGGATTGATAAAAATGTTTAAGGCAACTTATGGCATGTTGCCATTCAGTAAATCTCGATTTACCAAATAAATAACTGGAAATTTTGGTGTTAACCGTTTGCATTATACAAGGTGATTCAAAAGTCCTGCCCCATAGGTGTTTAATGGATATTTACTTCTGAGGCAGGACTTTTGAATCACTCTGTAATATTCGCAGCAGGTGTCTGTTGTTAACCATAGATATAATTGGCCCAGAATTAACAACACTGTGACTATATCTGTGACTAGCTTGCGGCTTACACTAATGGCCAGTTCTTGCTTTATCTACATTATGGAGGAGAGTCTCCATACTTCGTTTCTGGAAGAACTTTTAGGTTCCATGAAACAGTCTTGAATGTAATGGTTGGGTGTTGTTTTAACTTGGGATCTAGACCATCTACGAGTCGCTGTTACTTTATCTGAATATCGAGGATGATCATCCATCCAGCTAATAAGTAAACCTACCGTTGCTCAAATTCTTTAATCTAATACGTATAGTCATGGACAGATTTTAAGTGTTTCTTATTCAGATCTTGATGGAATGCTTCACTGCGGACATCGATGTCTATATATGGTCCCCATATTGATTCCTTTAATTAATAATTCACTGCTGGAAGCCAAAATGACTTCTCGCCCGAGACACTATATCATAATCTGCCAATAATATTTCCATAAGTATGCAATCCTTTGGTCTCCAATAACCCCATCGACAGAAAAGCGAGAGAGAGAGAGAGAGAGAGAGAGAGAGAGAGAGAGAGAGAGAGAGGCACTTTTTCAGGTTTCGTATACTTCCAAAGATGAATTTTATCATTTAAAAATTAATGTAATGATGAATTATTATTATTATCATCACTAGTACAGTTCCCGTCACTTCGCTGACGGTTAGACAGGCTAAACTACAAAAAAAGAACCCAGCCGTGAAAATTTTGAGCTTCACTTGGGGGCTAACCCCCTCCCCCATTACCCCCCCCATTACCCCCCCCATCCCCCATTACCCCCACCCCCACCCATCCCCCATTACCCCACCCCCACCCTTCCGCCCACTCAAACCCTTCCCCCACTCCCACCCTTCCCCCCCACCCTCATCCTTCCCCCACTCCCACCCTTCCCCCCACCCTCACCCTTCCCCATTGCTAAACTACAGAAAAGAACACAGTCATGAAAATCTTGAGCTTCACATTGCCGCCCGTAATACAATTTCTGAATTTTTTTTACAATTTCTGAATTTTTTTCTCACAATTTTTTCTCACAATTTCTGAAAGTGTGACGGACAGACAGACAGACAGACAGACGGACGGACAGCTCTCTTATTATACAGGGTGTCCCTAAAGTCTGGACACATAGGAAATATCACTAACTATAACTAACTATATGTTATTATTATTATTATTATTATTATCTTAAATTCATGCAACTGAGGCCTAAGGTAGGCCCACATCGAATCAGCAACCCTGAGGTAGGACCAAATAGGACCTCCAAGTCCATAACTTATGGACTTGGAGGTCCTATTTGGTCCTACCTCAGGGTTGCTGATTCGATGTGGGCCTACCTTAGGCCTCAGTTGCATGAATTTAAGATAATAATAATAATAATAATAATAATAATAATAATAACATATAGTTAGTTACAGTTAGTGATATTTCCTATGTGTCCAGACTTTAGGGACACCCTGTAGTATAGATAGATTATTATTATTATTATTATTATTTCTATCTTACGCTTTTCTATCCAGCCTTTTACTAATGCTTGGATAATTAAGAAATGTACTAGTTTAATAACACGAATCTCCCCGAGTGAACCGAGGCTTCCTCTTGTCCATGTAACTCCTAGTAACTCCTTATCTCTCTCTCTCTCTCTCTCTCTCTCTCTCTCTCTCTCTCTCTCTCTCTCTGTATACACAGAAAACAAAATTAGAAATATCTGATTTAATTTTTGTTTACCCTGTTCCTCCACTTCGTTTCAAAATTCTGAGTTTATCCAACAAATAAAGCAACATGTCACGAATAAAATAAAATTTAAAAAAAAATGGCCAAAACGAGCTACCTCAAATACATATAAAAAAAAAAAAAGCACAAAAACGAACAAATAAACATAACACTAATATAAAGCGGGCTGGGTACCTCCCCCAACTCCTCCTCTTCTTCCTCCTCCTTCTCCTCCTCTTCCTCCTCCAACAACAAAATACAAAAACAATTCCCCTCCCCCCTTCCAGAAAAAAAAAAACAAAAAAAAACAAAACAAAAAACCAAACCCCAAAAAATCAATCAAAATAAAGTTTCTTTTGGAATTGTCGAAGCAGAGAAATAACCGATTTTGTGAGCTTCGGATTGAAGCTATTAAAGATGAGAAGAAAAAATATCACAAAACCCGATTTTGAGTTTGGATTAGAAGAGTTTGGAAAAAAAAGAAGTTGAAAGAGAGGAAAAGATGAAAGAAAGAAAGGCTTTGATGCTTTTGTTTTGGTTGTCTCGTTAGTCGTTCCTCTAAAGAACAACAGCTGATAAAATCAAGGATTTCCTATTCCAGCCTCGATTCCAATCACAAAAATAGATTTCAACTGTTTTTCACTTCGTATTTCTTTGCTTTCCAAAACATTTTATCTGTATATATATATATACACACACACACACACAGTATATGTATATATATATATATGTATATATGCTGTGTGTGTGTGTGTGTGTATGTGTCTTCAGACAATTAGGAATGAGTGAATTTGAGTGTGTAATAAATAATTTACAACTACAGGTGTGTATATTTTTGGTTTAGTGAGGGGTAACAATTTTGTTTCCACAAAACATGAAAAAAAATATGTAAAAAAAATCAAAAAGAATTTTTTTCATGTCGAATATAAATATGCTTAGTCATGTCTAGTTTAGATTCATATTTATAGATTAGATATGGATCATGTTACGTTAGACCAGTGGTTCCCAACCTGGGGTCCCCGGACCCCAGGGGGTCCGCGAAAGTAGTACTGGGGGTCCGTGAGCTTTCAATATTTCGAAAGGCTCCAATGGAAATCGTACATTTACTCAGGCTAAAATTTCAAGTTTCCTTGCTCTTGGCTGGAATTATTAATACTTTTTTAATACGCTGTATTTTAATTGCATACTCAGTTATATGTCTTTTATTTGATAGCGAAAAATGTGAAAAAAGTTAATTATTAGTTAATAAAACAGTTTGTTGGGTAGACGGAATCTTTCAAAAACAGGGGTCCGTGGGAAAAAAACAAAAATAAAAGGGGTCCTTGGTGGTGAAAAGGTTGGGAACCACTGCGTTAGACTATAGGTTAAGTTAGGTTACGATCAGGGATGGGAAACTGATAAATTTTTAAGTCCATTTTTCGATTTCAATTTGTTTGCAAAAATATCGATTTCATTTTCGATTAAAGTTTTTAATTTTTTTTTCGATTTGAGTTTATTTTTCGATTCAAATTTTATTTTTTCGGTTCGATTCAATTTAAATTTCGATTCCAGTTTTTTTTTCAGATTTTTTTAAGAATTTCTTTGTACTATTTATATTAATTTTTTTTTTGGGGGGGGGGGGGGGAGCAGCCTATTGACAAATTCAGATTTAATTTTATATTTTTATTTGCATTCGATTTGTTTTTGAAAGAGAGAGTTTGCTTTAGTAACTATCTTTACTTTTGTATCATTAAACACGTAAGCATCTATAGCCAACTGAATCAGCACGAAACACTAAATTTTTTTTATTTTTATTTTTTTTTTTATTCGCTTCATTTCTTTCACACAAAGTTTTTATTTAATAAAACTTTCAATTCGAAATGTTTTATTAATTTGTACACTTTTTAAATTTCAAAGCGCAAGACATATAAATATACAAATAATAGTATTAGGAAGGGAATAAAACGATTAAATGCGCCTCTGTTTATTATATACAAAATACAACAAATACCTCGTAAACTCACGTGTTAAAATTAGAGCGAACAATTAAAATATTGTCAATGTTTTCGGGCAACAAATTGTTTCTTTGAGGACTTAAAATCAATCTGAAAGAGAAAAAAAGCCGTTCCACACTAACGGAACTGAAAGACGTTCCACACATCGAATTAAAGGATAAATGGATATTTTAAATCCACATAAATGTTAAGTCGCAAAAAAAGGAAAATAATTCACGTTATTTATATTTTTTTGCAATCCAAATTCTCCTCAAAACTGAAACGCAAAACTGTTATTTTTAATATATTCGAATTCAGATTTAGGTTTTTGATTGTTTTTCAATTTCAGTTCGAATTTCGAGTTTAGTTGTCAGAATTTTTTTCAGTTCGAGGTTTTTTGTCGATTTCGGTTCATAAAATAATACCGGTTTTATCAGTTTATCGATTCCAGTTCGATTCAGTTTCCCATCCCTGGTTACGATATTTAGAAATTTAAAAAAAAAAAAAAATACCCTTCACGATGTCCGTTGCATCCGGGGTACTTGTTACATCTCCCCATTTTGGACCTGTACCCATTTCATCGACAATGCCAAACAATAGAAACTATAAAAAAACTAACCTAACTTAACCTAACCTAACGTAGTAGAACCTAGTTTAGGTTAGCTTAGCTTAACCTAACTTAACTTGTGAATTGTTTGATCGTGTCGATCAGATATCGTTAGCCCTCTCGTTTCGATGATACTAAGGTTAGATTAGGTTAGGTTACTTTTAAAAAATTGGTACCTCTCCTATGCGAGACGTGGCGTCTGTGTGTGTGTGTGTGTGTGTGTGTGTGTGTGGACACAACCTATACATTAAATTATCAAAAATAATATTATGAAATCGTGGTTAAATTAAATATTAAATATATTTATTAAGACAAAAATTACGCTTGCAAGGTTGAATGTTGTGGAAGAAAAGCCTAAGCTCAAAAGGGTCTCTCCTTCAAACATTATTTTACGTCGCTCATCAGTTTTGACAATTAAAGGTTGTATGAAGACCAAACTTGAAAGCATGAATCCTAACCTCTCATATTGAATCTTCAAAGCCTCGAAATATTCATATTTATACATTCGCGAAACAAGATTGTTAAATATGAATATGTTCTCTCTCTCTCTCTCTCTCTCTCTCTCTCTCTCTCTCTAATATATATGTATATATGGTTAACAAAAGTAAATAGACTCTCTATTTTTATCCAAAAAATGTTTGTTTTGATTATAGAAGTCATTAAATAATAATACATTTATTGAACCAATAAATGCAATGGAAAAAGGAACGCAATTTTAAATATATTTTGATTCATTTAATTTGTTATTATTTATTGACTTTTATAATCAAATAAAATTTTTTTTTGATAAAAAAACAAAACAAAAACAAAGGTGTCTATTTACTTTTGACAACCCTCTCTCTCTCTCTCTCTCTCTCTCTCTCTCTCTCTCTCTCTCTCTCTCTCTCCATAAGGCTAAATAATATTTATGCTACAAAACAAGAAACATAGTCAACGCTTTCTACTAAAGTATCTAAAAATTGATAAATGTTGCATTGTAAGTTTCTGAGGCTTTCTTTGAATCGCAAAGTTTCGAAACAAAGTGAAGACAGTCCTGAGGGAAGGTCCACTACGGGTCTGCTGGCGGGCTAAACCTCATCGCGTGGAATGGCATTAGTGACATGGGGGGCAGGACGGGGCAACTCATTACGTATACAGCATCTTTGATCTTCATCGGTGGCCGCGAGGCAACGTCACAATCCGCTCTTATCTCTCTTCCTTCTGCTGTTCTTTGTTTGTGTTTCTCGACGAATCAGAAGGGGTATTCCATTCTCTCATCATGCACTTCATTCAACAATGTTATGGAGGAGAGAAATCTTATATATATATATGTGTGTGTGTGTGTGTGTGTGTGTGCTGATAGAGAGAGGAGAGAGAGAGAGAGAGAGGTGTATGTGTGATTAAATTTTCTTTGGACTAGAAAAATTAACATGATTTCTAGTTTTTTGTTTAAAACATTTGATTTGTGGACTATGCATCATAATCCGCGCGTGTGTGTGTGTGTGTGTGTGCGCGCGCGCGCGTGTAAGCAACTGGAAATAAGTGAAGTTGAGTGTGTGTAGTTCACGGATGTAGTGGAGTAATATTTTGTAAGGTAACATTTTTGGTACCTCGGAAAATTAAAAAAGTATATATAATAATATATATATATATATATATTATATATATATATATATATATATAAACACGTTTTTACTGTGGGAAACTGTGTTCATCCTGATTAGGTTAAGTTACGCTAGTCTACGTTCGTTAAGGTTTGGTTAGGTTAGGTTAGATTAGACAGCACCTTACTATTTAATGATTTAAAAAAAACACCGTTCAAGCCCTCACTCATGCTTGAAACACTTATTACGCCCTTCTCGGTTCGATAACACTAAGGTTGAGTTAGATTAAATTAGGTTTAGTTAATTAGCTTTTTAGATATATTGGTTTAAAAAGGCCGGTACCTCGCTTTTGCGGAGGTGCTCACATGTGTGTGTGGTGTGTGTGTGTGTGTGTGTGTGACAATGTTTCCCTGAATTTATGTTTATGCAGTTTAATTTTTATTAATTCTTTATTTGAATTTTGAATTTAAAATTTTTTAAATAATAATAATAATAATAATAATAATAATAATATCCCACTACTGTGTACTGTACTTGATTTGACAATAATTCTCTCTCTCTCTCTCTCTCTCTCTCTCTCTCTCTCTCTCTCTCTCTCTCATTCTTATGCTTCTCCATATAAAATTAACATTTTTAACTTTACAACACTTCTCTTTCATCTACTTCAATCTCTCTTTAGAGATGCACAAATGCATTATAGGATAAACTCTCTCTCTCTCTCTCTCTCTCTCTCTCTCTCTCCTTCCTTTCCCCTCGTTCTATTTCTTGCCCTCAGCAAAAAATAAGAAGGATGAAGCCCTTCCGTATAAGAAATAGAGTAAGGTCGAAGCGTATAAGCTAGATTTCCTCTGAAGTCACACTGGGAATAAATATACTTATCAGACTTAATTTCATTAGTTAAGAAGGTTCAAGACTCGTTTTCGCTTTACTTTGTTTGATGTTGGTTGGAATTAACTCTTAAAACTTAGATTTTGTTTACACCGTTTGCAGTTTTAAACGCAGCACTTTGCATATTGTCTTATATATATATATATATATATATATATATATATATAATATATATATATATATATACACACACACTAGGGGCACTCAATATATTTTGCCCCACCTTTTTCTTAGCTAAATAATAGGCCATGGGGCTGAAATGTCTTTTGGGCCGAAAGTTTGAACCTCCCTCCTTGTATAAGACCGCTTTTAAACGCCCTTGTATAAAACCGATGGTTAACGCAGTTTCGAAAATGGCGTCTGACAGTGATGTGCGTCGTAAACAGAGAGCTGTTATCGAGTTCTTAACTGTAGAGAAGGAAACAGTTGGAAATATTCACAAACGTCTACGAAGCGTTTACGGAGATGCTGTTGTTGATCGAAGCACAGTTAGACGCTGGTCTAAACGTGTGAGATCATCGGAGAGAGGGTGAGCCAGCCTCGATGATGAGCCACGCAGCGGTCGCACAGCATCGGCTGTCACATCTCACACTGTGCAACGTGCTAACAGCATCATTCGATCAAATCGGCGCGTCACATACAGGGAGCTATCACTGGAGCTAGGAATTAGTGAATGAAGTGTGAATACGATAATTCAGCAACTGGATACTCAAAGTGTGTTCACGGTTTGTTCGTCTCCAACTAACTGAACATCACAAAGCCCAAAGAAAAGAAATTGCTTCTGAGTCGTTAGTTCGATACGAGACAGAAGAGGGTGACTTCCTTTCACGAATTGTGACTGGGAATGAGACTTGGGTACACCACTTTGAACCTGAAACAAAACGCCAATCCATGGAGTGGCATCACGCAGACTCCCTATGCAAGAAAAAGTTCAAAATGGCTCCCTCTGCAGGAAAGGTTATGGCCAACATCTTTTGGGACATGAAAGGGGTGATTCTGGTGGACATTATGAAGAAAGGACAAACAATCAACTCAGAGGCATATAATGCTACCCTACAGAGACTCCAGAGACGTATAAAACGAGTTCGAATGGAGAGAAAACTGGAAGACGTCCTTCTTTTGCACGATAACGCAAGACCATACAACAGTTTGCAAACAAGAGAAGCCATCACAAAAATGCGCTTCCTTGTGTTACCCCACCCTCCATACAGCCCGGATGTGGCACCTTCGGACTTCCATTTGTTTGGGCCAATGAAGGATGCTATTCGTGGAAGAAAGTTTCAAAGTGACGATGAGGTTGTTGAGGAGGTTAAGAGGTGGCTCCAGCGGAAACCAGCGGACTTTTACCAGCAAGGAATAAAGGCCCTTGTTTCGAGGTGGAGGAAAGCCGTAGAAAAGGATGGAAACTATGTGGGGCAAAATATATTGAGTGGCCCTCTTGTGTGTGTGTATATATATATATATATACACACACACTCGTGTGTTTGGTTAATATATGTTCCAATTTGGCGTTTCATATTTATGTATTTTGGGTATGAAACCTCTTTGCAAAAGTGTATACAAGTCTATACTTTATTGTATAATTTAAAATAATTAAATTTTCTTTGTTCTCTTTATTCGCTAAGATAAAAACTCTTTATATTTAGCGCATTTTATTAGCAAGATTAATACTCATAATACGTTCAGCAAAAACTCATCTGAATGGTACAGTCTATTCCAAAAACCCTGTCGTGAAACTCCATCATGTTTCGTGCTAAAAGATATGAGTATGAAACGCGAGATGATAGCTTACTGTAAGATGATAGCAACGAAATGTTTATTTTTTTGATGATATGAATTTTAGTGATACTAATGATCAGTAAGAAGTGCCGGAAGTTGGCACAGTGCTCAGGCCGACTAACGCGACCCATTGCGCTAATTTCTGGATTATTATTACTAACATCATTACGAATCGAACCCCCAATCTCAGTGTCTTCGTTTCACTGTTTAATGATACTAATTCCTTCGCATTATCGCAAATAAACTGTATATATACAGAGTGTGCCAAAAGTAAATAGACACCTTTGGTTTTTCCAGTTTTTTATTTGATAATAAAAAAAATAACAGTTTTAATAAATGAATATATTATTGTGTAAAGGTGACACACACGTAAAGGTGACACACACGGAAAGTTTTTCCATTTGTTCTTGGGGGGGACAATCATCATGATGTCTATTCACTTTTGTCACTCCTCTGTATGTACTTCATTAAGGCCTTATTATATTGTTCAGTTCCTTTTCCGATATTGTACATTTAATAAATGTTATATACGTACATTTTCCGAAAAAAGTTCGCCTACAAATATAAATAAAACTTAGAAAAAGTATGAAAAAATTACTAATTGGTATTGATTCGATTTTGTTTTTATATTTTATTAGTTTCACCCTAAAAGAAAATAAAATATCCAAAAAAGAGAAATAGAAAATTACTAATTAGTAATTTTTGTATGCGTTTCAGAAACTTACATTTATAGGCGAACTTTTTTCCGGAGCTGTACCTACGTTGTTGTATAATAAATGTAAGGAAGGGATTATCGTATATAATGGAAAATATTATACAAAATTATTACCTGCGAATCGTGAGGAAATATCTCTCGCCTTTAAAACCATTTTAAATAATAATGATTCAAACTGATTCGGTGAATATCCACTGAAATAAAATAAAGGATTTCATCCCTTTCAGTAATTTATTGTAAATGAAATGTCTGCGTTTGGCTTATCATTAAACTATACAGTTTATGGCAAAAGTCAGGAGCCACATCATGCACTTATATTATTTTATTAAGAGGGAGTTACACCAAAAACAAAGATTTTCCACAACTTTCTATTACGTACAAATATTATCTTCTAATTTCTCAAATCACTCCAAAAAGAAGTTTTGGAGACCGTTTCTTCTTTCTAAAGAAGTTCTGTGTCATTAAAAGAAGTTGTTATATCATCTGAGAAGAAGCTTTGATACCCAAAAGAAGGAAAAAACTTTCCCTTGAATGTACCCTCAAAAAGAAGTTATAAGTTCTTGATTTAAAAGGTTTTATTTTGAGTATTCGATAAATGTTCGAACTGAGCACCGTTAATTTTTAAAAACATTTCAGTACGTTTCATGAATTTTTAGAAGTGTCTGAAATCTAAAAAAAATTGTTAGACAATTCCTTTTTACTCACGAGTGTGGCTCTTGACTTTAACCACAGCCAAAGTTCCATACATTCGTGTGAAACGTACTGGAATGTGTTTGGAAGTTACCAGTACTCAGTTGGAACACTTATTGTAATCCGTTTTAATAAAATAATAAAATTTATATGGTTCCTCACTTTACCCACACCCTGTATAATCCATTTTTACACATATTCACACATAAGATAAGTGTATTACTGTATAATCATTCATTTTATGAAAGCTCTCTGCTTTATGGCTTTGAAGTTCGTGTTGATTTAATAAACGCTATCAACAAAAATCTAGTATATGTAAATACAACTGACATTCGTAACCATTAATTAATTCGTAAACCTTTTTAATGATCTACTTTAAAATAAAATAAAACAATTCCCTCCAAATCTTTCTTTAAAACCTTTTCGTTAGCTCTCAACTAGGTGTTTAACCTTACTTCTTCCTCCTCCTCCTCCTTCTTCTCCTCCTACTTCTTCTTCTTCTTCTACTTCTACGAACACCTCTTTTCGTCTACGTTCTCTTAAACATATCCGGTTTCTCCCTCCGTTATTGCATCTTCCTCCTCCGTGTCTCTCATTACAGAGACTGGAGCCTCTCCATCACGCCAATTTGCATGGAAATGAAAGCAATTTGGCAGGTTAACTCTTCGCCCATTACGAAGGTGCGAAGATTCTTCCAAAAGAGATTGTGTGATCCATAACAGAGCAAGACGTAATCTGGAGAAGAGAAACACATTTTCAAAGGTTACATCGTGTGGCGGAGGGAGTTAAAGGTAGCTGAATTGACATGAAAGGAGGCTAGCGAGGAAGGAATTGGAAAAGAAGGGTAAAATGGAATGGCGCGAAGGGAGGGGGAAGGAATGACAATAAGAAATAAATGAAGAAAAAGGGAGAACGAAGGTATATACATAAAAAGATTAGCGAGGGAGAAGGGAGATACAAAGGAAAGATTAAAGGAAAATGGAAAGAATAAAGATTAGAGAAAAAGTTACGAAGAAAATGAAACAGAAAAGGAAATTTTAAAACTGAAATAGAAGAAATGAGATTAAATGGAAATACGATAAAAAATATGAGTTTGAATTGAGAAAGCGACAACAGAGGAAGAGAGATGTCGCTATAAAGCAAAATAAATGGACAAACAAATTACATACACTCAAAATAAATAACTTATCAGTGACATAAACGCACCTAACACACACACACACACACACACGTGTGTATAATGTATATATATATATATATATATATATATATATATATATATATATATATATATATATATATATATATATATATATATATATATATATGTGTAATTTAGGGTGGCCCCTATTTTTCAACTTTTGAAATTACTTGCTCCCAACCCCTAATCTTCTTCCAATATATAAAAAAGTGCTCTGTGCAAAATTTCAGCTCAATTGGGCTATATTAAGGTGGCCCCCCCCCCCCCAAAGGCCCTAAACTTTCAAAATTCACCGATAATTGGTATTTCTAATATAAAACCTTTATAATTCATTTGCAAACTTTGTTTGGGAAAATAATCACAAAGCATAATCGAAAGTGAATTTTATTTACAACAAATAATTACGCCGCTTATATAGGCCGCAGGCGCAGAACTTTCTAGAACCTTCCAGAAGCGGTTTTTTTACGCACTTATGATACTTTTCAATTTCCGTGAATATCTCGTCCAATTTTGGTTTTAAGTAAATAATGGTTATAACTAAATTTATTGTAAATTGAATTCTCTTTCGATCATATTCTATATTTCTTTCGAATAAAACACTGTAAAGAAGATAAAACGGTTTTATATGAAAAAATATCAATATTGTTAAAATCTGAAACTTTAGGGCCTTTGGGGGCCATCTTAATATTGTCTGATTGAGCTGAAATTTTACACAGAGCATTTTTACATGGATTAGAACAACTTTTGAGGTTGGGAGATGAAAAATATTTCATTTCAGAAAATCACATACAACTAAGGGCCACCCTAATGTGTATATAACTTTAGTTAGTTTCTAAAAACCTTACTTTTGCTTCCACCTGAATTATTGATTCTAACGAAGATCAAGTTTGTTGCTCCATCTTAGACCTACAGCTTAATATGAAATCCGACCCACGACCCACCAGGAAAATCAGAAATTACAAAGTCTTCCCCAGGACTCGATCTCATGACCTCCCGATCAGCAGCAGCCCAGCGTTTTAACCACTAGGCTACCCAGGATACCACTTTATGTACCAATCAATTCAATTTTTTGTATGGAACAATGACCAGCTGGATGAGCTGAACCCCGTCTGCCGTCATCGAGAATCAAACTCAGGACCAGTGGATTCGTAGTCAGCAATGCTAACCACTACACCACCGAGCCGTATATATACATATATATAGGTTCCTACAGTATATGAAAATGAAAATATTTATTGGTAGACCATTAGTCCATATGACAAATATTAATAATTCAAACTTACAATAGCATACAATAAAAATTCAAATACAAAGGATAGAAATACAATTAATAAAAAATAGTACAGTAATGTCGAAGTTAAGTGGAGCTACAGACAAACTTTTTCAGACCATAATTTCCATGGTTTAGACGACATATGGGCAGGACTGATGAATAGCTTGGATAATCCGGTTGGCTCATTTTTTAATTCCTTGTATCGGACTGTAGTGAGTACGTCTTGTTACCTCTGGTAAGATCGAGATATTATGGTTAACAAACATTTGCGAAGCTGAACATCTCTGGAAGTAATTTATGTAGGAGCCTGAAAGATCTCTTGTATAGCATATTTAGGGTTCTACCAGAACCTTTTTTCTAATTCACCCAGAATTGCTGTCCGTATATATTAGTGCAGAAGGTACGAAAGAGAGTGTCTTTAGCTTCACTTCACTTGTACAGAAGCGGAAGTTCTTTAGAGTCATATTTGCTTCAGCGCAGAGGCTTCGATATTGTTTTCTTATATGTGAGTCATCATTCAAGGAGCTGGTGATAATTTGATCCAAATATTTAAATTCTTGTACTTCTTCTATTGCTTCATCTCTCATTTTGAAACTAATATCAGCTGGCTGATTAAAGCTTTTAGGACGAAAATGTATAACTAGTTTATGTAACATTACGTAGTAACATTATGTAACATTATAATGTTATAAATTATAATGTTATAAATTTATAATGTTTCAGACCAACAAAGACCCTAGGATCCACTCATGGCTGGTCTACCTAACTGTGTCCGTAATTGTGTATTGTGCATGTCCTCCGTGGTGGCGGAGAGGAACTACAATTTTACGTGGGTTCTGAACCACAAAGCCTTAATTTTACTACCTTAAACTATACCCAATCTATCAACATATGCGTCTAATCGATTTTTAAACATGTTTATAGACATGCTACTAATTACTTCTACCGGCAAACTATTCCAGCTATTTACTATTCTATGCGTAAAAAAAGTTTTTGGCAACTGATGTCTCGAACCTTCTACTTGTCAACTTACACCCGTTATTTCTAGTCCTATTATATTGAGATATTTCGAAAAAGCTATCTCTATCTACGTTATCGAACCCATTCATAATTTTGAAAACCTGGATTAGATCACCCCTTAACCTTCTAGTCTCGAGTGTAGTCAATTTTAACTCCTTTAGCCTATCCTCGTACGACTTCGACCTAATCGACGGTATCATCTTAGTTGCTCGTCTTTGAACTCTTTCGATTTTGTCTATATCTTTTACATATGCGGATTCCAAAATTGGATCGCGTACTCCAAATGGGGTATAACTAATGATTTATAAAGAGGAACAATAATATCGCGCGATTTGTACTCAAAATTCCGAACTATAAAACCTAGCACTTTGTTCGCTTTATTGACAGCTGCTGTACTTTGTTTCGCTACTTTTAAATCACCAGTGACTATAACTCCTAAATCTTTTTCCTGCTCTAGGCTTGCTAACTCCTTCCCTGACATACTATACGCAAAATTACCGTTACGCGAACCTATATGTAAAATTTTGCACTTATCGACGTTAAATCTCATTGGCCATGTGACTGACCAATCAATGATTTTATTCAGATTTTCCTGGATTTTACCTCTATCTTCGTCATTATTCGCCCTACCACCCAACTTCGTGTCATCCGCAAACTTTGAAACTGTACTGACTAGGCCGACATCTAAATCGTTAATATATATAAGAAAAAGCAAGGGACCCAATACAGAACCCTGAGGAACGCCGCTCGCTACATTAGCCCAACACGACTCCGCTCCACCAACGACCACCTCTGTTTCCTACCTCGCAACCACTCTTCTATCCAATTTATTACTACACCTCTGATTCCATGAGCCTTAGTTTTTCAATGAGCCTTTTGTGCAGTACGATGTCAAACGCTTTTTGCAAATCTAAATACACCACATCAACCGCCCGATGACTATTGTAAACTTCAACCACGCTTTGAAAAAATTCTAAAAGACTAGTTAAGCAAGATTTGTTTCGCCTAAAACCGTGCTGCGTATTTCTAACCAAGTTATGCAATTCTAAGTGTTCGACTATACTATCCCTAATTATTGATTCCAGTAGCTTACCTACAACCGACGTTAAACTGATTGGCCTATAATTTCCCGCCGCACCTTTATCCCCTTTCTTAAAGATAGATGTTACATTTGCTAACTTGAAATTATCTGGTACGCACCCCTCAGAAATAGACGCATTAAAAATCTTTGTTAGCAGCACAACAATGCTTTCTTTTAATTCTTTTAGTTGTATGGGATATATGGAATTCGGCCCCAGTGATTTACGCATTTTCATTTTATCAATATAGCGCATTACCTCCCATTCACTAACCACAATATTATCCAAAGTATTACCATTATCAAAAGGTATTATGTCTATGACTGTAGGGATATTCGTTACATCTCCTATAGTAAAAACTGACGTAAAAAATTCGTTTAGCAAGGTAGCCATTTGCTTGTTTGCAGAAACTAGCTCTCCGTTAACATTTTTCAACGGCCTCAAGACACTTTTTACTGGATTTCTATTGTTGACTTATTGAAAGAATCGCTGATTTCATTGATCACTCTCGGACATTATTTAAAGAGCTAAACTTACTAAAGTTCAATTATGTAGTCCTTAAACAGGTTTTATTGACTCTTTATCATACTCTTGTTCTTCCTTATATAACGTATTGCACCCTTGTTTGGGGAAACTCTGCTAACAAAGCATTAAATGGTATGTTTGTCATCCAAAAAAGAGCAGTAAAGTTATTATCTGATGCTGATTTCATTGATCACTCTCGGACATTATTTAAAGAGCTAAACTTACTAAAGTTCACTGATGTAATCAAACTGGCACATTTTATTTTTATTTACGAGTGTAAGAACAAAATCATTAATTTGCAATGGGTAAATAGATATTTTGTAACTCATCAAGAAATCCACTCGTATCAGACCAGAAATAGATCAAAGCTTGTTATACCTCAATTTAGATTGTCTTCATCTCAAAAACTACCCATTTTCATTGGATTGAAACTATGGAATGACTTAAATGCCGATATAAAAAAATATTGTGAATGTAAATTTGCTTAAAATCAAGTTGAAATCCCGATTAATTATGGCATACTAACAAAAATCTAGGATTAATGTCCATTACTATTGTTTATTAATTTCTCGTGTGTAATCTAGTATTAAAATCACATTTCTTGGGATTGTTCATTTCTTATCTCTCCTGTATAATACTGTTTTCTTTGTATGGTATTAGTATAATGCCTTCCCTGGTGACCTTGCATTTGTCATGTCAGTAGTGATAATAATTTAAGATTAATACATACTTTAACTAATAATGATATTTATTTACTTATTTATTTATTTATTATTAATTAATAACAACTAGCTGTTTATTTTTAATAAGAGCCCAGTAAAGCCTAAAGCTTAAGGGCCAAATTAAATAAAATAAATAATCGAGCTTCACAATTATTCATGTCATTGTAAATTGTAAAACGAATGTATTTATTTTATTATTAATAAAGGTTATTCAATTCAATCAATTCAAAATTCAATTAAAAAGAATATCATGTTTCTGCGAATATAACTCCCAGATTTTTAGCAGACAATCCAGACCTTTAACAGAAGGGCTTATTAACACCATATCATCGGCATAGACTAAGTTATTTATCCTCATGTTATCTATACAACATCCGACTATGGTCTCAGTAAGTGAAGCAATTAATCCATAAATATACACATTAAACAGCAGAGGAGACAACAAAGAGCCTTGTCTCACCCCGCAGGAGAAAGCAAAACATTCGGATAGTATCATATATTGACCCACCTAACCGTAAAAGATTGGTGAGTATACCAAAATGTTAATAAATTTAATATGTACATGGAAACTTTCCTGTCCTCTAGATTTTAAATAAAATATTGTGGTTCACTCTGTCATATGCCTTACTTATATCTAGGAAACAACTATAAATAGTTGAATTACTGTCAATGTACTTAAACATAATTTCCCTCAACACGTAGATACACAGGTCTGTTGAGTGGAACCTTTTAAAACCAAACTGATTAGATGCCCATAAGTAATTATTTAATCGGTGTAACGAGTTTCTCTAGTAGTTTTGAGAAGCAGGAAGCGACAGCTATAGGCCTGTAATTATTGTTGGATAGAATGTCCCCATCCCCATACTTATTTCTGAGAAGGGGCAAGATATATATATCCAAATAAACTCTGCAGGGATATAACCTTGAGCAAGCGTGGCTGAGAAGCGAAGTGAGATATGCAGGCAAACCATGCCATTAGCATATTTTAAGTGCTCATTCGAAAGGTCATCTACCCCTGAAGCAAAACCAGTCTTTGACTCTTTAATTAAACTCTTAACTTCAGGAACTACAGTAATATGAAAGTATTTTCCCTGGGCCCTCCCACGGGCGTTTCGCTGCAGCCTATCTTAAGATATATATATATATATATATATATATATATATATATATATATATATATATATATATATAATATATATATATATATATATACACAGGGCGTCCCAAAAAAATGTATACACACTTTAACAGCTGATAGCTCAATTGATGTTTCTTTCTTTCCAAGTTAAACCCATTAGAATTAATAATAGCAGTCAGACTAAGCTTTGAACAAAGGAAATTCATTCTAAAATGCTACTGGAAGTGTGAAAACGCAGTTGAAGTGCAAAGACAGTTTAGGAGGGAGTTTCAAACAGATCCACCAACGCGACTTACCATCACTCGAATTAGAGATAAGTTTGAAGCCGATGGAACTGTTCAGAATGTCCACAAGAAGCGTTCCGGAAGACCACGGACATCGACAAGCCCCACAAAGCAAGAAAGAGTACTGGAAACGTATCACCAAAGTCCAAGAAAATCTGTGCGGCAAGCGAGTCGTGAGGTAGGAATTTCAGAATCGTCTGTCCAACGCATTTTGAAGCGCTGTCAATGGAAAAGTTACATTCCAAAATTAGTCCATGCTATTAATGAAGATGATCCGGACCGAAGAGTGGAGTATTGCGAGTGGTACTTGGCACGATGTGGATGTGGATTGGACGAAGGGCTTTCGTAGAATACCCTCCGCGTTCACCAGACCTCACACCACTAGACTTTTTTTATGGGGATACTTAAAAGACAAAGTCTACGCTATAAAACCTGCAACAGTCGCTGAATTGAGAGCAGCCATTGAACGAGAATGCACACAAATACCAAACGAAATGTTTCGTGATGTTTGCGATTCCATTGCTTCGCGTTATCAGCAGTGCCTGGACCAGAACGGACGTCAGTTTGAAAACAGGCGTTGACAAAACAATTAAATAATGTCTGTAGATTCTATTACATTTGAAAATGAAATGTATTTTAATAAACACTGCCTTTATAATTATTTAAAGTGTGTATACATTTTTTGGGACGCCCTGTATATATGTATATATATATATATATATAAGTATGCGTCTCTGTAGTGTAGTGGTTAGCGTCGCTGACTACAAATCCATCGGCCCCGGGATCGAGACCCGGTGACGGCAGCCGGTGCGCAGCAAAACCCAGCTGTTCATCCTTCCACACAATAAAAAGAAAGCGATTGGTAGATAAATGGCCTAGTGGTTAAGACGCTGGGCTGCTGGTGGGGCGTGATTCGGATTCCACGTTAAACTGTAGGTCTAAGGTGGAGTGAAAAGCTTGACCTTCGTCAGAATGAACAATTCGGGGTGAAGGTAACCAAAGGTGATATAGATATGCAAAGGATGCAAAGAACAAAATTACTGGGAAAGGTTA